>OZ026612.1:76113594-76158594 GCA_964020975.1 Hermodice carunculata | reverse complement strand
ACAAACAAAACAAAAACAGAGGGCTGCCTGAACAGCCCATTCTCAGCTGACCTTGTCATTCAACCTGTAATTAGCCCCATTCTGGTCTTGAGTGCCCAGAATTGCTCTTATACAATTTTGAAGCAATTGGCCAAGAGTTTTTAAGATTTGGCCTAAAAAATGAATAAAAAATTCATTAAAAAATTTCTCAACCAATAGAGTGTGACCACTTGAATACACTTCCTCTGGTACATCCCCACAAAGTTTGACGCGAGTCTGGTTGACCGTTTTAGAGAAGAAGTCAAAATGATGAATTTCCATTGAAATCTGCATTGACTTGTATGGTAATCAACAGGAGCACATGCACCAAAGAGGCTACTGCACCTCCTAGTATGCCACATGACATAGTGACCCTGGCCTAGTTGCTGGGACAGCTTTGGGGCACTGACACAGGAGGGCATAAAGTTGTCATGGTTCAGTTTATTTTATACTTTGCTCCCTCCTTTGTTGGTGCCCCCCAAAGCTGTCCCAGCAGGCAAGCCAGGGTCATTATACCATGTGGCATAACAGGTGGTGCAGTGGCCTCTTTCACTGACTGGTGCTCAAATTGAAAAGTTCATTAAAAATAAGGGATCCAGAGTATCACCATCTAAGTAACAAGTTTGTTTTACCCTCCTGCAAGCTGCACTTTCGTAAGTTTCAGAACAATCTGAGAGATGGGTTTGCAGTACATGCAGTTGAAAATGGAGAATAAACACAAAAAAAACTGTATAAAAAAATCACAGTGCTGCCTGTTGAACAATTAAGGTCCAAGGGCACCGAGAAGTGTACCCATGCAGTTTCAAAGCAGTTGGCTTGGCCGTTTCAGAGAAAGATTTTTTAGTATTTTGAACGAAAAATTGAACAAAATAGTTCACAAAAACGCTAAAAATCAAGAGTGTGACCATTTGAACAAACTTGGTAGAGACCCACCCAAGATAGATCCATGTCTGAAGTAAATCTGGTTGACAGTTTTGGAGAAGACATCAAAATTGTGAATTTCTGTTGCGATTCCTTTTGAATAACATGGTAATCAATAGGAATGCATGCATTAACTGACAGGTACCAAAATTGAAAAAATGCCAAAAATCAGGGATCCTCAGTATCATCACATGGTGACCAAGTTTGTTTAACCTTCCTACAAGCTACATTTCCACCAAGTTTCAGAGCAATCTGAGTGATGGTTAGGGAGAAGTAAAAAATAACCTTAACACACTTAAGTCCATTTTGAAAAAAATTGCAGCACCACATGTTGAATAAATGAAGGTCCCAGAGTCCCCAGAAGTGTCCCTATGCAATTTCAAAGAAATTGGCTTGGCGTTTTTGGAGAAGAATTTGCCAAACAAGAGGACTGTGACAGTCCTGTGCTCAGCTGACATGTACACATACCTTTGCGATTTTCTTAAGATTTGCCCCCCCCCCCCAAAAAAATGCATAAAAATTTTTTAAAAATTAATGGACCATGACCATTTGAATAAATCTGCTAGAGACCCACCCAAGGTACATTGCCACCAAGTTTGAAGTCAATCTGGCTGACGGTCTTGGAGTAGAATTCAAAAACCCATTGACTTGCATACTAATCAATAGGAAAGGTGCATTTACTGATAAGTACCCGAACTGAAAAAATCCTTAAAAATCATGAATCCATAGCAGTTTCACCTAGTGTACAACTTTGTTTGATTCTTCCACAAGAAACATATCCACCAAGTTTCAGCATAATTGGAATGATGGTTCTGGCAAAGAAGTCAAAAATAGCAACAACACTCAAAAAATAACAAAATTTGAAAAAAATTGCAGCACCACCTGGTGAACAAATTAAAAACTTAAAGTCCCTAGAAGTGTTCCTGCTTGATATTAAAGCAATCGGGTGAGCAGTTTTGGAGAAAATTTTTTTAAGATTTGCCCCCAAAAAGAACAAAAGTCAGAAAAAAATTACTAGAGCATGACCATTGGAACAAACTTGGTAGAGACCACCCAAAGGTACATAACCACCAAGTCTGAAGTGAATCTGGCTGACAGTTTTGGAGAAAAGTCAATTGTTGAGGACGGACAAAGAACCATAAAATAAGCTCAGTGACTGACAAGTCAGCTGAGCTAAAAATGAACAAACAAAAAAAAATTATAACATCCCAAAATCATTGGAGCATGACCATTTGAAGCAAATTGGTACAGACTAACCAAAGGTAAATCCCCACCAAGCTTCAAGTGAATCCAGCTGATGATTTTTTAGAAGAAGTCAAAGGTGAAGTGTGGACAGACGGACGCTGATGTCTATGATGACAATGGACAACTGAAAGGACCATCCTATAACCGTAGCTGACTGACAAGTCAGCTGAGGTAATAATCATGATAATAATAAATCAGTACACAAACTAGCCATCATATATGACATGTTATGTATTAAAGGAAATACAAATTGTCCTGGTATATGTAGTGGTCTGCAAATTGTCAAATATACAAATTCCCACTCAATCTAGCCCAAGTGATAATATATACCAATATTTCTACAACCTCCTCTGATTTACCAACATGAGAAATAACTGCTTCTTTTTTTAGCAGTATGCATGTTGAAGACTTTCATTTATATATATCTATATGTTAGAAGTAAACTATTCCAGTCATTTTCAAATCTTTGCGCATTCTGCTACTTAGGAAATTAAAGTCCAGTTTCATGTTTCAACCATACATCACATTTTGTCCATGACAATCAACAATGAGAAGACTACAATAAACAATCTACATGCACTCATGCGATAACATCCAGGACAAACAGTTCTTATTTTAATGTCAGTAACAATGTACACATGTTTTCCCAGCATAGAGTGCACATTTATTATTAAACCAACTCTGGCATGAGATTAAGACTAAAAGCAATGAAGTCTCTGCTTCTGGATTTCAGTAAAATAGCCCATATCACCCTTGGACGTTGTACTTTCTGGGGCTCCTCATTAAGCCTCCTATCAAAAATCTTAAACTCATATACATTTCCCAAAACTGTGCTCCATTAGTTTACATGTATGTATGGAACATTCTACTGACCGCATCACACACAACCCATACAAGTGGCCACTCTCTTTTTTAAAAGTAAATCAACTTTGCCGGTTTACATTATCTGATTCTTGACTATCGACCAAGGTTTGAAGCCCATGAAATACATGTAGAAAACTAAACTTGTTGAACGTTAAGACCACTGTTAAGCTTACTGGCCACAGGCACACAACAAGCTTGCTCTTGAGACCTTCAAGGATAATGTCCCCACAGATAACTTCCCAATTTGATGGGAGTTGCATGTACTTTGGAGTCAGTCAGAGGACCCACTGGTTTGGTACTATAAAGGTACAGATTTTCCTGATGTATTAATTTTCTCGAGTAGTATCAGTCAGGAAAACAAAAACCGGGAAGTTTCTGCAGCAAATTGGCTGCACACATTGTACAGTCTATTTTCCGGAAAATAAAAACTGTGAAATCTTGATTTTCAGTACATTTCAAAAATTAAATGCTTGGGAAAATTTGTACTTTTACAGTAATTAGTATAAAAAAAGAAGGAAGCAATAAAGTTTCAATTATGAATATTATTGAGCCATGGTTGATCACCATATCCCTGTTGGCATCCACTGGAATGAAGGTTGGACGTGTTGTTAACAGCTACGCATCACAGTTCTCTGCATAATTAAAACAAAAAACCAATAAATCTGTCTATCCCATGGCTACATTTTCTTCCCAGTCTGTGCAAGAAAATGCATTTAATCACATGATGCGACAACTCATTCTACCGAATATTGCTCCACCAGTAATACTCTACCACTATGATTATGTCCCCCACCAATTTGCTTTGCAATAATTTCCGCATTTGCATTAAAATTATTGAAAAATATCATCCTACTGCTGCTTAAACTGTTCTGTCTTAAACCAGCTGTATGTCAAATGCTGTCTGCTTAAGCCTTATTGCCGAGGTTTCTTCTCTCAAAATAGATGGACTAAGAGTGGTAGTTGAGACCATGCAGCATAGCATGCCCTTTGCCAACACTTCATTAAAACCAAGGGCAGCTTGTCATTGAATCAAGCAAATGCAAAAAGGGTTAATACTGTAGTCTCCCTCTCCCAAGGCCTTCAACACAGGCAATCTTCCCGTACAGAAAGAGCAGCATATTCATCATATTGTCACCTACCCACTCCTCTTGAAAAGCCTTTTTTTTTTCTTTTGGGTTTGCCTTGTTAGCCTCATAGGAGGGGGACCATTGTTATAAGCAAATTTACTCTTCAACAACAAGCAGTACCAGTCTGTTACTACACAAGGGCCATACTGATCACAAGACAATACCTCCACATCTTGCCTTGAAAGGGTTACAGTTGAAGTAGTCTCTGACACAGACTCACAATCTGAGACCAATATACATTAGGCACCCAGAAAATGCAGTGTATGCATACTCATTACTGTATGATAATGGTTCATGACCTGTACCTTGGAGATGCCTTTCTTGCATCATGTTTTTTACATGTGTATGTCCATGTGGAGAATCATGGCAACTTCTAAATATGTAAAGTCAGTCTCTCTAAGAGTCAATAATATGTAGAAGTGAAATATTTTCAATAGTATAAAAACTGTTACGACATAATTGCATGCATTTCTTGGTACTAAGTTGCCTGCAAAGCAGACTTGTTTTTACTGTTCTGACCTTGACATATGCCAGAGGCAGCAGATCACTATAAAGGCAAGGCATGAGGTCTCATCACAATAAAAATTATATATACTTAAAGTGCATGATAATGAAGGGACACCATAATGGATAAAACTATAAAAAAAACTGCAGATGTGGATACCAATCCACTTAATAATTTATGTAAAATTTCGGATCAATTCTAGGGAACTATAAAAAAAAAAAGAATAAAAAATGATACATAAAACTGTGACAATGAAAGCATGGCCTTATTTGCAAGCTCTCATGATTAAATCTACAACTTAGGGTGGGCATATGTAAAAATCAGTTATCATTTTTGTGGGCACTAGGCCAGTACACTGGCCATTCCCTTTCTGGTGCTAAATCATTGTACATCTACATGTATGTTCCAGCAGTCATTTGACAATGCAGACATTATTAAGACTGGAATGACCCTGACCCGCTTTCTCCACCGTTCAGTTACCATAGTCCTGTGGAGCGACCACCAGGGGGTGCAGAAACCTTGGTGCCTGATCGACGAGGTGTTTGGTCATCTATCTGTGCTCCTGCAAACACATTGTCATACATCATTTTTCACTTGGACTTACATTTAAATTCACAACAGATTTTACTTTCTGAGCTAAGTATGCATCATCATGATATCCCATGAAGACCACAGTTAACTTGCCCAATATGAAAAGTTGTTGGAATATCCCTGCTAAACTAAAAAGCGAGGATTATTATTATATACTCAAACTGC
This sequence comes from Hermodice carunculata, assembly GCA_964020975.1. Classification (NCBI taxonomy): domain Eukaryota; kingdom Metazoa; phylum Annelida; class Polychaeta; order Eunicida; family Amphinomidae; genus Hermodice; species Hermodice carunculata. Next base: position 76,153,158 of record OZ026612.1, on the reverse strand, counting down.
ATGATACCAAATGGACAACATAATGGATAAAACAATAAAATCATTCAATATTACTTTACACTGTGATAGGTTTGAACCACCGTATTTGACATTCCACAAAAGGGACATGCAGAGTGTATGATCTTGCTAACTTAACTTCAGAGCTTCTTCTACCACAGGAACAAGGGGCCAAGGTGAGTAATTTGTAAAATTTGGGAACTGGCACAAGATGAAATATTCTATTAGGGATGCTTCAACACTTTCATCATTTTTTAATTAGCACTTACAGTTGGCAAGGAGGGAGGGGGTTAAATGGGTCTGTACACTTTCACCGAATATGGAAAATGATGGTCAATTTTGACCTGTTTTGTGCAATTTTGCTATGATTTTTGGTGAAAATCATCATTTTTAAAGTACTAATTTGGGGGGAGGGAGGGGGGTCATGAAATTTAGTACCCTAAGTACCAATTCAAAAATGATGATAATGTTGAACCATCCCTTAACAGTTTCAGCACTTCAATATTTAGGCTACAGTTTTGGGCAGGGCATTTCCACATAATACTATATTTTGGAAGTCCAAAGCACAGCTACACTTGAAAAAAAATCCATTGGCAACATGGTATAGATACCAGAAGTCTGCTCTGCGGTTCATGCTTACCACTCAGGCTGAAGCTGGAGTCCTGCAAGTTACGGCCACCTCCTTTAGTCCTACCCCGGGAATGGAACTCCGCATCCCCGTCTGCCCCATTGCTGTGCATAGCTGGGCTGGCATGTGATGGGATCGGCCGAGGGACATTTGGTGAAGCAGCGGCATTCTGTTGCTGACTGTCTGCTATCTGTATTACTGGTCCATCGTAGGGATCCCGCAGTACTCCCACTGCCTTGTTGGCCTGCACACACAAAAGTGTAGCTCAAACTCAAACATCTTAACATGTCACAGATATCATATAAAGTAAGCAAAGAAACAACCTGCCTTCTTCCATATGGCGCTGTTATGACAAATATGTCCATTTAAGGCAAATTGGATGAACTCTGCTAGAAACAACAGGTATTTCCAAAGGTCCTTGACTTGACAGATATGTCCTCTTGATATTTCTAAATGTTTCCAGCCATGACATCAAAAGCTGGGACAGAACGGCAACGGCAAAAACTGGGACACATTGGCAACACAACCTTCAAACATACACATAGAAGGGAAATCTACAAATGGTACAATGTGTTTACCATAAACTTGCATTACTTTTACAATCATTCTGGCCTTCGAATGGACAGTTTCTACAATTTTGTAGCCCTGGACAACATTTCTTTCCCATTTTTTCTTCTCTTGGCCCCACTCCCCCCAAGATCAAGCTTTCTTATTTTCCATGTAAGTACTTTCATAACCAGGCTGCCATTTTCAAGATACACTGATCCCTGACACAAGGTACTACCCACTTTCGACAGATCTCTATACAAAAGCCAATGTCCTGTTCTCATTTTACTTTATTGGTCATGAACGCTCACTTGTCCAGACCAACCCTTGAAGCAACTGGCAGTCTTGTATGACCTACTACTGTACTCCGTAATGTTACCTTATCCCGTTGATGTATTCTCTCATAGATGAGTCTGCAGTCGGGTGGCATCGGAATAAACTTGCCTGCTCCTTGCGTAGCATTCACCTAAGAACATAAGTATTACTTTAAACTGTTGAACCATTACACTGACAAAAATGTTCAAAAGGGAGTCTGACAGGAAATAAAAAGCATAATGGAGCACATTCTCTATGATAAACAAATGATACAATTATATTAGTCCAATGATACACAATAAAAAGCAAACAATTTTAATTGCAGCATGAAGCTGTGTGTACTTTGATCACAACTGACATTGAAGATGAATCCATGTTGACATGGCAACTACTCACAATCAATACTAAATAACCCTTCCATTCCACAAGTGGGACAGAAACACCTTTGAGTTCAATCGTGTTAAGTGCAACTTCCTTATTATCAACCAACATATTGAAACATATTTCCCATACTACCTTACTCTTCTTATTTTCAATTGATTCATCACATACCCTGCCTTCATCAACTGCAATCATGCCATTGGTGAGAACATATTCTGCAATCCCATGGCAAACCATGCCTTCAAAAATGTTGAAGTCACAACTTTGATGGTGTGTGGAGGCTGAGATTGTCCGGGTGTTCTCTGCATCCCACACCACAATATCTGCATCTGAGCCCACTGCAATGCGGCCCTGAAGAAGATCATCAACAGTAACTGCACAGATACCAGCTGTGGTTTCTTCTCAAAACAAATAAACAATATGGCAAAATTCATGTTCTAATATGGACCAGGTATGTGCTTTAGGAGCTGTGGTGTTCAAAAGTACAATTATGATCATATTTTGTTCTTCAAATCATAAAATCCTAAAACCCCATTTTCAATGTGATCAATACACTACAACAGCATTCTTCAAGACATACAATCGTACAACCCTGTTTTGAATATGATCAATGCATAATACAATGGTACCTGCTGTATGTCGCCACCCCTCCTGCCAAGAAAACGTGGCCACATACAACAGGTGACCTTTCACCACAGGTAAATTTTACAGAGCAATTGACTCCTATGTCTGTGCAACTTGACCACAAAAAAGCAATGCGGCTGCCCATGTCAGTGGTTGCATACAGCAGGTACCACTGTAGTGCCATCACACCACATACACAGGTTTACACAAAAACTGAAGCTCTCTCTAAATCAGATGATAATGAAACAGAATCTCTTCTGTTGCATCGTTGCTTATTTATGAGACCCATTTTGAAGAACCTGTTGAAGTAAATGACTTGCCTTCCTTGGGTAAATGTTGAAGATCTTGGCAGCATTTGTGCTGGTAACAGCAACAAAACGACAAGGATCCAACTTTCCTGTCACCTGCAACAAAGAAGTACAAAACTTGTCATTACTGGAGTGATTATAGTTCATGTTAGTTCTGTTGTGTAATGCTATAAAGCAACAATGGTAACAAGTTGACGCTGACGCTGTCCATATCTCCCGCCCACATAATTTTAAAAAAAGGTAACTGTATATTTGGCAGGTACATACTGGCATGTTTCTGATATTGTGCTTAAATGGGGATGATACGTTAACTGTACCTCTACCCTGGGTGTCATGGTAAACATATACTCAAGTAAAAATAAAAAATAACCTAAAAATTATGACATGAGCAGAATGCTGGAATTTTACATGTGATTTGTAGTCATCTGAAAACAAGAAAAATGTATAGTGTCAATGAAACAGAAAAATAACTGTTTCTTACAAAGGTTACTAGTTGTGATTCTCTGTTAAGTTCTGCAGTGTGATCCATGTCATGTGATGGTCTGTGTATGGCACCGGGAATGCATCAGCAGATAGGACTCTGTTGTTATTGTCGTCTGTGAAGATCAGATCCAGGTAACCACCAAGCCTATGTGTTGGCTTTGATATCCGCTGCTTGAGTTTGCGATGGGTTGGTTTGGGGCAAAGATTGTTGAAGTCGCCCATCAATATTAGTTCATAGTGGACTGGAATGTGCGAGGTCAAGGTCAAGGTCCTTCAAGCATGACATAGAACCTTACAAGGTTGATCAACTGTAAAAGTTAAGTGATCCTAGCTCACTTGTTTCTTCAGATATTGCATACAACAAATTCAAAGAAAATTGAATTGCCGCTGGTGACCTTGGAACTTGGTCAAGGTCACACACCTTCGAACTCGATGTAGACCCTAACAAGAGTGATCAACTGTGAAAATTTCATCATCCTATCATATCCGGTTCTTAAGATATCGCGCGCAAGAAGTTTAGAGATAAATGACCCTGGTGACCTTGAAATGGGGTCAAGGTCACTCTCCTTCGAACTCGACGTGAACACTTATAAGGGTGACCAACTGTAAAAAATTCATGATCCTAGCTTAATCTGTTCTCGAGATATCGCGCGCAAGAAATGTGGGACGGACGGACGGTCGTCATTACTATATCTCCCCCCCCACTTCATGGGCGGGAGATAACTAAGTGGCTACGGTGTTAAAACTTGTCTGACGTAACAAGAAACATGGTAAGTCATATATTCAATTGTGGAGAACGAATCTAGTCACAACTTATATAATACATACATGTATATATCACATATGTATATATATAGTAGAGCCTTACCCAACTCGAACAACTGAACCCGAGCTTACCAGGATTCAGGATTGAAGCCCGGCTCGGGTTCGGCTTTTACTGTCGCTAAACATTCGGTTATCACTGTCAATGTCAATAAATTTAAATAATAAGGTCACTGAGGTTACTTTCCGTACTTGTTTACACTTTAAACAATACAACAAACGATATTTTGCAATTACGTGTGTCACATGGGTTGTATTAATCGCCTTAATTACATTAACAACAGTAATGCCCCTGTGCAAAAGAGTAACAGCTATTAACCCCTGTCAAATGTTTTCATGTTTGAACTGCATATACCGAACCCGAACGTGCCCGGTTCGGGATCAGTAATGTGTACCGAGTACCGAGTACCCGGTTTGATTTCAAAATGCATCCTCAGTCAGGCTCTAAAATATATATTTATGACTTACCCCAAATCTAACCATACCAGTACCTTGCAGAGTACAGATAGCAAGCATGGCAAGTGTATGGAGTATTAGCTGTCAAAGTGTCACATCTCTAAGTCTAACAGGAGTAGAAATGGGCACAGAAATGTGCATTTCCATCTCAGTATCCGCAGAGGACATTAGTCCTGTTGCTGGTGGGTGCAGCAACACCAAAGTTCCACAGTGAGCCTGTTTCAATAGGTGAAGTCAAGATCAGCTGCTTCATGTGGGCTGTCAGTAGAGGGCTCTGCAGGCAGGCATGCGAGGTATGTGTTTTTCCATTAGTTTCCATTGCAATTTTCACTTATGTAACTTTAAAACCATTCTACCTAGATACACCAAAATTCTCGTGGTAAATGGTTGTATATACAATGTAGTTAAAATACTCCTGTGAATTTGGCAACTTTTGCTGCAAAACTATTGAATGAATTGAATGTTACTTCAACATAGAATCTTATAGAAATACACACCTCCAGCCCACAAGAATGTTATGTATTGGGTTGTATATTCAGCCAAAGACACATACAATTGCTAACTGTGACCTCTCCTCTTTCCAAAGACTCGCATCTTCAACGTGCATGGACTTATGCCATGCAGATTCACCTGGCCTACTTTATTTTGGTGGTTTTCTCAACCTGATGAACCCATGACTCGATATAAAAGAGAATAAAAAAGCCCATAAATTCATCATCATTATTTGCATACATACAGAAAAACTTGGTGAAGACAGTATCGCCTTATTCCCACTACGGTTTGTGTAATAGCCCAAAATGACTTCACACCTGGCTAGCGGGGCATGTCTTTTGATCTCATTCACATTGATTGCTGGTGTAACACCAGTAGCTTGCAGCCTCATGGCCCCATGCTGGCTGTGTGATATGAGTCAGTGGCATAAGACAAACTGCTACAGTAACAAATAACCGAATCAAGTTTACACTCAGCAAAATGCAAAACTTTGCAGGACTTTGTGAGTTGTGGGATTTCGCAATATTAAACTCCAAATTCAAAGATTTCAGATGGTTGGACCAAACATCTTACCTGCCTGTTTTACTAGCACTAAGAGTGACATCAAACCAAAATAAAGAAAAATACATCCTATTTTAAATTCCAATGAATGAAACCACTTGATATTTATTAACAGCAAGTTCATTTTACTAATTTAAGGAAAAACAAGAGGGCTGTGTGAACAGCCCGTGCCTCAGCTGATCCTGACATTCATCACACTTGCAGCTCTATGAAATTGGGAAAGGATCAAGGACACCATGTTCTGAGTAAGTCTGAACTTTATAGAAGAACACTTACATGTGCAACATCAAAGTTCAAGTAGTTCTCAAGTTATAATGAAGAGTAAAATTCATGTATGTTGCACTGTGACCCCACAAACGAGGTCACGGTCATTCATGTACTGTCGCAGCATGACCTTCATACAGAATAATTAACATGTGTAGCTAACTCAAAACAGATCTCAAGTTATCAAGCAAACAGTAAATTTCGTGTCAGTTGTCCTGTGAATTAGCATTAGAATGCCCATTGACTTACAAGATCTTTTAAGATTTGTCCAAAAAAAAGAACAAAAAAATTCATTAAAAATAAAAAAATCACTGGAGCATGAACACTTGAACAAAATTGGTAGAAACCCATTGCCACCAAGTTTGAATTTAATCTCGATGACGGTTTTGGAGAAGAAGTCGAAAATATGAACTAGCATTAGAATGCCCATTGACTTCCATAGTAATCAATAGGAAAGCTGCATTGACCGACAAATACCAGAATTGAAAAAATCGTTGAAAATCAGGAATCCGCAGTTTTCCCACATAGTGTACAAGTTTGTTTGACCCTTCTACAAGGACCACATCCACCATGTTTCAGCTTAATCTGAGTGACCGTTCTGGAGAAGAAGTCGAAAATAGCTACAACACACAAAACTTCATAAAAAATTAGGAAAAAATTGCAGCGCCACCAGGTGAACAAATTAAGAAATAGGAGTCCCAGGGAGTGTTCCTGTGTGATATCAATGCAATTGGGTGAGCGGTTTCGGAGAAGAAGATTTTTTAAGATTTACCCAAAAAAGAACCAAAAAATTCCTTAAAAATCCAAAAATCACTGGACCGTGACCATTTGAACAAACTTTGTAGAGACCCACCCAAGGCACATCTCCACCAAGTTTGAAGTGAATCTGGCTGACGGTTTTTGAGAAGTCGAAAAGGTGAATTGTGGACGACGGACGGATGGAAGGACGACGGACGGACGACGGACGGACGGACGGACGACGGACGGACGGACGGACGACGGACCCTCAAAAAACCTCAGCTGACTGACAAGTCAGCTGAGGTAAAAATCTGGGGCGATCTGGGTGGTCCCATTCCCCGATCTGTTCTGTGTTGCTAGCATCATGTTGGCCTTGTAGTAGGCACAGTACATGGACCACAACTGGTTTGTATTGGTGCGGCTTGATTGTCTGCTCTTTTGCTGAAATTGCCTTCTCTATTCAATCTTGTTTATCTTTTTGCTGCAATTGCCTTCTCTACTCAATCTTGTTCATCTTTTTGCTGCGTTTGCCCTCTCTATTCAGTCTTGTTTATCTTTTTGCTGCAATTGCCCTCTCTATTCAATCTTGTTTATCTCTTTGCTGCAATTGCCCTCTCTATTCAATCTTGTTTATCTTTTTGCTGCAATTGCCTTCTGTACTAAATCTTGTTCATCTTCATCAGAAAATGTGAAGGAAAAATACATATTGCCATCATCATCACCATGATAGTCACTATCACTGCTGAAGTTCTCTAGTCTTGCCATGTCTAGCAGACTAGCACTAATGTTGTTCTGTGGGCTATTGCATACTGGCTGGGAGGAAGGTTGCATTTGTGATGTCAGTAACAGTTTCAAGCCAGTGACCACCATCTGATGGAAAGCCCATGCTTTTGGTTTGCTTAGGAGGCTCATTTTAAATGCATCAAAACTATCATTTGAAATGAAGATATTGGTGAAAAACCACCAGATTTATTTCTAAGACATCTGGACCCAAACTTTATGTAAAGTTAGACCCCATCAATCAATAGGACCTTTAAATTTCTGCATGTACTTGCATGTGGCAACATTGAATTCCAACAAGGGGTAAACATCAGTTTTATCATTCCATAATTCTGATACAAACTAATCACAAATGAAAGAAAATCCCCAGGAACTTTTTGGAACACATAAGTGCACATAAAAGACTGTGCAGTAATGGTACTTAATTGAACACAAAATGCTATTTCTATACTATTAAAAGTAAAATGTATTTCACTTGCATGTTACAAATCTTAATGTTAATTTAACAATTCATTCAGAAGTTGACATTTAAGGCAGATTTAAAATCTTTGGATCTGCACCCTTTTTAAAATATATACTCTGTTTAACTGTTTACCTGTAAACTTTTCAATACATGTATGTGAGCCTTGTTCCATATGAGGTACCCAAAAATGCTTTCAGTGTATCTCCTGCATTGAGAAATCTAGCTTTGTTTGCCAATACATAACACAGTACACCACAGCATACATGTTTTATCCCATCAGCACAAAAGACTGCCCCAAAAACATTCAGATTACAGTTCTATTAACTACAACAGCTGCACAGAGACATGAAAATGGGAGACATGTGTACAGTGCTATGTGGTGAACATGCATTTACTATGAAGAGCATTACACCTTAAAAAATTTACAAATCCATTGTCCTTGGTAAAGATCTGATATGGTAACAGATACATACCACTCCTTTCTCCCAAATGACTGACATTCTGTCCTCCACACCATTAACACCATTAGGAATTTTACGAAAATCATTCATGCCTAATGCTTTTTGGTTGGCATTAAACGTGCAGTTGTCGGTGCCTGTCAACTGCAGATCATTGCTGTAAATAAAAACATTGACAAATTTAATGAGCATGACTTGCACTTGTACACAATTTAGACTGTTTTCCACATTCATTAGGTAACATAAATATGTCAATATTTATGTAAGAAAAAGCAACATATCGATGTGCAGCATTATGTAGGAAATTCTACGTTTTCAGCAAGAAGCGAGGAGATATTACAACAGAATCACGGATGCTGTTTAATCATTTATATTCCCAAGCAAAAAATTTCCCAAATTAAGACTCAAAAGAGATTTTCACAAGTTTTATTTTCCCAAATTGACACCACCAAAAATAGAAGGTTTTAATTATACGAGATCTCCCCACTTGTGACTTTATTAAATGATTTAATCTACCAAAATTTTTGCACGTTTAATATTCCCGAATAGGGCCTACTGGGGAAAATTTGGAATATTTATCCCTTGCAAAAATTTATGATTATACAGTAACATGATATATTCCCCTTGCTATGTTGTGCTAGCAATCATTGATCCTAAGTTGTATTAAAGTGTTGTAAAAACAAGTGGCTTTATAAAAGGAACATTTACTTTTATCCCAGTGAATGTAAGAATGTAATACTTTACAGACTACTTGTACACCATGAGTCTGCTGGTAGCCCCAGGTTCAAGGGTTACTACACCTTTAAGTCTTATATATATATATTAAACAAAAAATACCTGTTTATCAAATGACCTTCTGGGTATAATTTTCACAGATATTTATCATGAATAACTTTAATGTACAGTTTGATTGCATCTTCTGATTCCTCTTGGGAAGAGGTTTTACTCCAACCAGCTGATCTACAACAAATGGTCTCTCTCGCTGCTCTTGAGGCAACTGGACAATGACACAACACATCCACCCTTTTTCCAGTGTAGTGTGTTATGTACACTGTACATTAACATATTGCAATTAAGTACAACATATCAGTATGACATGTTGTGGCATATTCATTCCCATCAGTGCACATCCAAACTTTCTGAAAGGTCTAGATTGTTACAAAATGTTGACATTGAGTTTGTATTGAGTATTTGGCCACAGCTTTTGCTGCCTGTTTGGACTACAACAGAGTGTCTGCAGGAACTCTGGTTCCCTTCTGCAATTTATAAGAGGCAGCGTTCATCTCCATTTTCATCTGTTTCAAATTTGAGATGGGCCATGTTGCCCATACAGCTGCCAGTGGTGAAGATACAATAATAATTCATTTTGTGTTTTAGTATACTGTGCATGGCCAGGCACATGCACACAGACCAATATAATTTGCAATAGTCCAAAATTAAGTATATTGTGTCAGAAAATCAAAAGCATCTGTGGGAAGAAATGATTGGGACCAATGTAAGGGTAAAAATAACACATTTGATGAGAACTTACATTTAAAAGTTATATATGTGTGAACAATGTACTTTCCACACAACTTCTGGTTTTGGTTTCACTTTTGTTTCTCAACAGAGCAAGCAAACACCAGTATTTGATTAGAATTGCCCAACATCAACCAAAATGACTATCTCCTGTCATATCCTGTGAACAAAGAGTGGTGGATGTAGTAACTGTGTGAACACAACACAATACAGGTATTCTTGTCTTTCTAATAAGACTCACTTGGCCAGAAGGTCCATGAGGTAGGCTGGAGTTGTGGGGTCAGGCCGCAAGGGTGGGCTCATTACATGGGCTGCTGCATGTCGCCAGCACTTACTCCTGTAGTTGGCCCCATCAGTCCCTAAACCAGCAGCAATAGGCTCACCAAACACTACTTTACCTGTCAAATACATATCAAGTTTGTTTCAGCACGTTTAAAATGATAGTATCGGTAGAATTATGTCAAAAGCTAAAATTACCATGGCATGGAACAAATTGGAGGAATTGTGAAAACATCAATGTAAATGTACTCTCATTGACTCATATGCTTCCTCCAGGTCAAATAACTGAGATTTTTTAGTTATGCATCTCAGCAAGTACCGTTTTATCCCTTTTAAGTGCCCCCCCCCCCCCCCACTTGTTTGAAAATCCAAGTCAGGTTTTACAATTCCAAGCTTGGAACCAGGTCATTCGACACTATCAAATACGACCAAAAGGTAAATGTTTCATACCTGCACCTGTTACAACATACACATAGTTTTCTGTTTGTTGACTAAATGCTTTGGTCCTGTAAACTTTATTTTACATGTGATTTTAAACCCTTCTGCTTCATGTGAATGTCTGTATTTGCCCAAAACAACCCAGTCCACCTTCCCACCATATCTAATAAATTTCCATGTAATTTTGCTCATCTCCCTCTGTATATGTTCAACTATCAATTCATCCTTGCATGCAGCCACAGTATATATATCTGAGATCAAAGCAATAAATGAATGAAGTGACAGAGAAAGCAACGTTGATGAACACGAAAGTGACAATGGTGACATAGACTATTTGAGTTCAGACTCTCCTGGACACTAACTCAGTTGATTGTGAACCACATGTCCCAGTAAAAGTTTGCAGAAAAATAATGAAAGGAGCGGACGCATTTGAAATGGAAGCAGCCATGAAATGATGCTATATGTAGTTGGCATGTGTCGTTTTATCTGACTGGATTTCATGAACACTGTTTGGCACAGTCTAATTTTCAGGCCAGTAATCCCAAGTAGATTGAAGGAGAATACATTTACCGGTATAATGGATTAATTACAGTATCTGGAACTATAACTAGAGTGAATTAAAATTTTTTTTTCATAATTTGGTTGTTTTGGATTTTTTGTGGGTTTTTTTTGGGGGGGGGGGCATAATAGATAAGGGTGTCAGAAATGCCCCCCTTGGAATAAAATTTGGCAAGGAAAAAGAAAACTTAAGTGCCCAGGGGACTTAAAAGTGATAATACTGTAGTTTCATTCCAAATTTGAGACCAATCTGTCAACATATTGTAGCAATATCATGGTAACCAGAGACAGAACCCACACTTCATGACACATGCCAATCAGTGAACACAACATTGTCATTTTGCAAATATGTCAAAGGACCCAGAAATACTGATGCACAGTGAAGTATGATCAAGAAATCTAAACACACCCATTAGATACCTTTTGTGCCAAAAGTGAGCAAAATCTGTCCATATAGTTCTGACATATCATGGTCACAAACCTAACAAGGGAACATTCTGTGCAAGTTGAGTGCTAGTCAGTATCAACTCGAAATATCAATTTGGTAACAAAATAAAGACAATTTACTGGGATAACTTTTTTCAATCTTAATCCTACAGGAAATGTGGGCACAGGCATGATGGCTGACCCATGCGGGCACAAGCATGTGCCCACATTTGATCCATTTTTGGCTATGACTGTCGGTGGTTGTAATGCTGGACATTCCACTGTACTTTTATGTTGAATTTGAACAAACCAGTCTAGCCATTTTGGAAATATTGCAGTAACTAAAATTGGCCTGACAGAGACTCTACAGTATGATGCTTCCCCCTCCTTCAGCAGGATGGATACATGCATGGAAAAACCCACAGTATCATGCTTTTCCCACCTTCAGCAGGATGGATACATAGGCAACCCTGCAGCAGGATGCCTCCCCCTCCTTCAGCAGGATGGATACATGGGCAACCCTACAGTGTGATTGATGCCTCCCCCTGCATGTGAATAACCATCTGCATAAATTTACTGTAAATTTCTTGTTAGTAAGAAAAAAAATTGTTGACGACTTGTAGGTAATATCTATCATCACAGCACGTCCCAGGCCAATACCTTTCTTGGTATGGGTTGGATAGATTTTGTCCACCATGCACCAAGGAAACTTAGTAACCCAGTCTTTTATGACCTGGAAACAGTTTAGACCACTTCTGTACCTACCCAAGGTATGGTCTATGGTGTGAGGGACTATTGTACCACACTGGTGACCTGATAAATGTGGCCTCCCATGCCAGATGATCTCTTACAAGAGAGGTTACTGGATACATTTATATACATTGTACCTACCTGACCTCCTGGCATTGGCTACAGCATCAGCAGAAGTCTTACTCATCACATGGACCACATACAGTGGACAGTTGGCCTGGCTGGCTAGTGTTATGGCCCTGCCAGTTGCCTCTGTCTCTACCTGCCCATGGAAAAAAATTATAAGAAAAGGGGGGTAAAACACAACTGTGAAATGCAAAAAATATAGATCAGCAGAGTTAATACATCGCAAAATTGTGGGTCAACTTGGTGCATTGCAATAGCAATTACGCTAATATACTTTGACTGACTTGGAAAGTATTCTTGCAAACAGAAAAGTTCGAACTTTGCCTTTTTAAGCTGAAACAACAGATTTACATGACATCCACCAAATTCAACAGTTTCATCACAGTCTTGTATGCCTGTCTGATATTCCTCAACATGTACAATAAAGCACCCATATTTGCATTTCTCTCCAATTTCCAATTTATGTGCACAGTTTTATGACTTTTTTGGGCAGAAAACAGTTTTACATGTCATGAAATAAACAATAATAAACTCTACTAATAAAACTCTTTCCTTCCCAGCCTTGTCTTTTTTTATTGTTTCATGCATCAGTAGATGATAATAACTTCATGGTCAGTACAATGGCAGATACTTTCCTATGAAATCAATCAAATTAATTTTGCCCTGTTCATTTCATAATCCAACTGATGTTCATTATAAATACTTCGAGAAAAAAACAATAAAGACTGAGAGAACTCCCAAAAAGCTAACCTCCTCTGTTCTGGACAATTCATGGCCTTCTGGTCCTGTGATGCCAGCAGCAATAAGCTCCTGAGATTTCTACAAGAAAAACACCCACAGAACATTACAGTGCAATCACATATATCTACATTATGCCCTTTGCCAAACACAATGGTCAGTGGTCAGTTACAAGAAGTTATCTGGCTTTGTCATTTGAAGTGAAGTGAAAGATCATTCCCTCCCCCAACTGCCCCCACCAGCACTTTTAAACAAGTTTTCAAAGGCTGTGTTGAATTAGAACCTCAGGAAAGATTTTTTTCTCCCTCCCTCTATCTTCTCTTTTTTTTTTTTCATTTTGCTGTGAAAGGAGGTAAGTCGGGTGCTTTGGTGGACATGACACTAGCATTCATCTTTTCCTGTTCAAATCACCCCCAAGTACCAAGACGTAAAATTGTTGTTGTCTATTTTCTGCTTTTACTTAAGCTATTTTTTCATAGAAAATATTTTGTGCGAGAAATTTCAGTACGACCTAACATGACAGCATGTCCCAGGTCAACAACTTTCCCTGGCATAGCTTGGGCACATTGCACCAAATATGTGGCAAGGAATGCTGATGACCTGGGACACGTTATCTTGATACGTCTTATCCACACTTTTCATTCAAATTGCTTATTATTACTGTTGAAATTAGAACAGTCATCACTGACAGACTGCATATGCTGCTCCCCCCCCCCCCCCATCCACATCCATTCATGGGTCCTGGGACTTTAAAATGAAGTGAAGGTCACCAAAATGTAATCAAGTCAAGAAATAAGTGCAAGCTTGTACAATTGAGGTAAATTTGAGTTTGATGTTGCCTGTGAATCATAAGATATTGAACTCACATGGATTCTGCTACAGATGGTCAATTGGACAAGCTTAAAACTGTACACCCAGCTTCATTGTCATGGGGTATAATTAGTCAGAGCATTGAAGTAAACAACATTTGCCCACCAGCCAGTTTTGGCCGGTTTATGGGGTAAACAGTTGAGTGATTTTGCAGTACTTTTTGAACTACTGCTGCTGACCTTCTCTATGATGCTGCCATTTTCAGCGTGGACCTGTGCCAAGGCTCCTAGCTCCTTACACTTTAGAAAGCATTCGTACATCTCTGTGTCACTGATCATAAACACATCCTTGTATGCCAGGAACATCTTGAATGAGTTGATTCCTGTAGCAAAGAACACATTGACAATATGTGCACAAGATAATAGATATACCCAAAACCCTGGGGGAATGTGCAAACTTTATAATAACAGCTAAAATAGTAAAATATTGAAAAAAAACAATTATTTTGCTTAAAATGTATGCTGTGACACTTCTAATTTTTCTCTTTATATATTATGTTCTTTAAATTGCCTTCATCAAATAATTTTTTGACCACGTCACACCTCAGAATGAAAAATACATGCACACCTACTAATAAAAACTTACAGCATTCTTTTGGAAGTGAGCCATGAAAATTCCTGATCCAATAGTCTGGCACACATGAAATATTCATGGACACAAATGACTGTCCCTCATTCTACAGACAAGTGACCTGCTACAATCATTACTACAATTGTTTTAAGTTTGACATGGGTTTAATGTATGTTCAACATGTTTTGAAATTTTTTTATTCATCACTGTACCATGACAAATAACTACAGAAACAAGATATCGTGCAAAGCACTTAATACCCTTCGGCCAACATGGTTTCATAATGTTCAGTGACCTTAGTTTGACCTTTGAAGGACACTCGAGGTAAAATTTAAGAACATCAAGAGAAAGCACATAAGAACCTTGCTATTCGTGTTCAATAGTAACCAGGGGCCTAGGATCAACCAGTATGACCTTTCAAGGTCATCCAGTCAAATTTAAATCACAAAAGGAAATCCCTGAGGTACTTTTCTATTCATGCTCAATAGTAGCCATGGACCTACGATCAACCATACCCAAGACATACAAGGAAAATTGGATTTGCTGAGTAAAAAAATAGGTAACAAGGCATGCTGCCATGAAAGGGGGCAGGCAGAGAATCTTCTCAAGAAGAAACCAGAACAGGCCAGTTTCACTTTGTTCACAACAGTCAGCCAGTGCCAGATACTGACCTACCTCCTGGGAAGTATGGAAAGGAGAGGTCATCATGCATTAAGCTGCTATTTCATCCTCACAGCCCATAATAGAATATGTTCTTGCACAAAAAAGGGGACAAAAACTTTTTCACACAATAGCCAAAATACACCCTACTATAATAGTTGAATATCATTATTTACTATGGTAAATAACTGTTTGACACTTATCTATGCTACACATTATACCAGACATCAATCAGTGATGCATAAAATATACAGTAGTACCTGCTGTTTACGACCACCCCCACTGCCAGCCCAAAATGGTCGCATACTGCAGGTGGTCGTTGGCATCAAGGGCATGTTCAGGTGTCTCGACCACACAAAGAATAGGTCTGGATACCTTACCCACTGATGCTTAAAAAAGAAAAATAATTGAGCTGTATTTTGTCACACCCCAACACATTCCAGAATTAAACTACGTGCAACTTATATTCCGCTTCTGAAGAGTTAAATCATCATTCAATCAATATAAAAGCGGAAAAAACTAGCCAGTTAAAATGTCAATATACACAAGACATTATGATGTGTGTGTAAACCGGATCATGAATAAACAATGATAGTAACAAACAGCATGAGACCATGTGACAAACATTTTGAGATCGAATGCAATCATATGCAAACTTGAGTACATTTGATTATGTTAAGCCCACATTGTTCATTTTCATCCATGCACATTGCAAACAGTGCTGAAAACACATGGCCGTGATTCACTTTGATATTCAAATCTAATGTTCCTTTGTGCAACTGTACCACAATGCATTGCACCACTTTCGAAATGGCACTCACCTATACATGCATGATTTGCCAGAGAATCATGATGCATTTGGGTTTGTACTTAAGGATGATAACTGCTTCAGACACAACCCAGCAGGCAGATTAAAGTTAAGATAGTAAGTCATGTTTTACAAATACTTTGAAGACCCTTTGCCCTGGTGACTGGAAGTACGGACACCTAGAACCTAGCAAAATATTACAATAGTGATCACCGAACAACTGTGGCTATGCAGCTATGCTGTTTCCCCTGCCCAAGTTAACCCCTCCACCTAAGTTGAAATAAAATACATGTACTGTGTTTGAGTTGACTTTACTGCAAAATAATGGCACACATTGGCCACCTTTTCTATTACCTTACACCTCGCTTACGGTTGATTAAAACAACCCTATTTTTGGGGGGTGGGGTGTCAAACGGGTGGTCGTTTGTGGGGTAATTTTGCCAGTTTTTAATCGCAAGCTGCAGGTGGTCATTTGTGTCCGGTCATTTAACATTGCAAAAGTGCCTGTGCAAAAGAAAACTGGTCATTTTGACTAGGTGGTCACCTTTCCCTGGGGTCAGTAATTGCAGGTACTACTGTTCTGACATTGGTACTAGCTTATTTCAGAACTGTAAGAAACTCATATTTTGACACAAGCCACAAATACAATCACAAAAACATAAATCATGTGATGGGTTAATGTGGTTTTGGACAGATCTCATACTTGGTTATTACACTATTTGGTAAGTAGGTGGGCTATAAACAGCCTCCCCCCTACAAAAAAAGAAAAGAAAAAAAAACATCGTACACTTTCAACACACATTACACAGAATCTAATGTGGGTTCAGGCTTCATTCAAGTAACCAGAGCAAAAATTATACACTGATTCCCTGTAGCCTCTATTTTGATTTGATGTCATACTAAGGTACAAGCAAGTGTTATATACCAAACACCTTATGATCTTTTTGACTATGCGAAGGTTACTAATGTTTGAACTAAATGCAGTCCTATAAGTGCTGTACAAGCATGTGGTGGTTGCAGATGCCCTTTCTTGACATGTTTTTGTTATCACTTGATGCAACCAAATTCTGCAAGAAAATGCTCCGTGACCTTGAAAAATAGGTCAAGGTCAAACATGTTTTATGGTGTATATCCATATGCAAATTGGAAGTCCGATCTCAAAACCTTCTTAGTGACAGCCGTACTACCACTGTGCACTCTTGACCTTATAAAGTAGGTCAAATATAGAGGTATGACCTTGAATCTACACAGGCTTTTAAATCACTCCAGGATGCTTCTTTTGTGTCAAATTCAGACTGATAAATGCAGGCTTTCAAAAGTTAGAATAGTAACATCACCTTGCATGTGCAGATAATGCCCTGTGACCTTGAAAAATAGGTCAAGGTCAAATATGTATGAAAGTTAAGTTTTATAATGGTGCATAATTATGTGTAATTTGGACATCAAATCTCAAAAACACTCTAAGTTACATCAGCACTTCTACTGTGCATTTTAATTTTTACCTTAAAAAAGTAGGTCAAAAATAAGGTGTGAGCTTGACTTCACATAGGCTTTTAAAACACTCCATGATGCTTCTGAATCTTTTCTGTAAAATTCAGGTTGACAGATGCAGGCTTTCAACAGTTAGAGCGGTTTGCATTGCTTTGCATATGTGACCACAGTGTGACTTTGAAAAGTGGGTCATTGTCAATCATGCTTGCAGACAGAATAGAGACCTTACCACAGTGTGCAATCACATGCAATTTGGAAGTCCCAACCCAAAAACTTCCTAAGTTATGGTGGTAACACCAGATGGACAGGACGGAACAGAACGGACAGACAGATGAACAGCAGAGGGGATGACAATACCCTTTGGGCCCATAAGGCCGAAGAGTAAAAACAGTTGTCCTGCCCAAACACACACACAAACAATATAATTATTGTCCTGGACTAATTTTAGTTGCAAAGCTTCCCTACCTTTCTCTTTGACCAGAAGCTCCATGTCCTTTGCCTGCTGGGGTGACCACCAGGTGATGCCAGCATGGAAGCCATAATCACAGCACACCTTGGGGTCTGCCCAGCCTCGCCATTGTTCATAGGCTGATGCTAGTGATACCCCTTTTCCTGGCAACACAAAGTCCACTGGAAAAAACAAACACAAGTGGCAAAGTGCATCAATGTGCATTCACTAAACCATAATAGTCTGATCATCCAACATCTCACCAAAGCATTATTGTACGCTAAGGTATACATGTACATGGTATAACTTCCCATACATTGCTGTATATAATAAACATAACACAAAAAGGTCACAAGATCTAAAATCATTATTTTTTTTATTATTTTTTTTCTCCACTTTTTGTATCTTTGACATCCCTGGAATATCATAGGTAGCACGGCACCACCAGTACTCTCCTCACCTTAGCCTTGTGTCTCCATAATATACATGTTATGTTATATTCAAATGTATTTGCAATGAAACGTACAAAACCCAAAATAAGAAAGTCACCCTTTTCAACTTTACAACCCTATAGACTTTGAAAAGTAGGTCACGGTCACCCATATTAAAGAAAACATTAATTCTGGATGTGCTCTTCATTTCCTATAAATTTTGCAAACAATCCAAATGTCTGAATTTCAACTCTGAAGCCATTCACTAGTGCCTAATAGCCTTAAGTCATAGTCATCCATATCATTATTTATAAACGATAAGTTTTGATCTAATGTATATTTGATAATTCATGTATGATCTGTGGTTGAATATTGAATGTTTTCCATCTCCTTGACAAATATCCCTAGAATATTATAGATAACACCAACTGTGCTTCACGTGCCATGACATTTGAACAAACTTGAGAGAGATCCACCCAAGACTTTTTGGAAGAAGTTGAAAATATGAAATTGTTGACATATAAGGATTGGGTTAACAATGGACAGATCTGCCTCCTGTAAGCTCAACTGACCTTACAGTTAGCAGAGTTTAAAATTGTATGAAAACACACAAATCACTGTATTGGAGAATCATCTGAAAACACCTTGGCCGAGACCCACCCAAAGTACATCCCAATAATGTTTGAAGAAGATCAGGCTAACAGTTTTAGAGATGTAGAACGTGAATTGTGGATAAAAGTTGGACAGATTGGTCTCATTTATGCTCAGCTGAGTGACGAGTCATCTGTGTTTTAAAACTGAATGACAGTACAAAATTTATATTGTAGAGTAGAATTCAAATCACATGAAGATTATTGCAACCAACACATAGTAGCAAAATACTCACTGATCATGGTGGTGCCCCCTGCCAGCGCCGCTCTGGTTCCAGTGTAGAAGTCATCAATAGAGTAAGTGCCCATGAATGGCAGCTGCATGTGAGTATGGGTGTCTATACCACCTGGTAAAATATGATGTCATTTTATCAGGAACAGTTTAAATTTCACCAAATTGTCAGTATAAATCCCTACGGTATACTCATGCTAGAAACTGCAGATAAAACGAACTGATTAATAGCTCTTAAGTTATAAGTAGATAAGTTACCAGACACATTGTTTAACAGAAGACAAGAGAAAACCAACAAAACAAAGTTTTTGCGCTCACAACCCGAAAGTTTATGGACGGACATGAGCAATGCTGTAAGCTCTGTGACCCTAGGTCAGCAGAGCTGAAAATGGAACCAAAAAACTGAGGTGAAAGAAGACAGGACTAGAGTGGGCTGTACTGCCAGTGTTGGGAAACAGGAGGTGTGCAGAGGAAGTGAGGGCGAGACTGTCCACCATTCAATTACATGCTGTCCAGCTTATCAAGATTTGAGGGCAGGGCTGTTTGACGGATAGAATCTGGAAACCAATGCTTCATGTAGGAGTCTTCACCTGGCCAGCAGTATAGGGCAGCAGAAGGGTTGGCATGGCTGTCAGGAATGAAAGGGAAAAACCTACATGGTCACCAAGGGGGTTTAGGTGTAGTGAGGGGCAACCTGGGAAGGTGCTTGGGAAAGGGGAACAGTTTGAAATGGTTGAATAAGTGAGGAGTTGGGTAGAGCTAGTCTTTATCAGCGCTCATCTAACTGTCTGTCAGACAGAGGCTGTGGACCCATATATGGACCACAGTAATATGCTGGAGGGATATAACTTTTTTTTTATCTGATAACCAGAGCTCTTTTTTTACATCTGACTACAACAGACAGTGACCTGTCAAAGACCATTATTTAGTAAAAGAAGTATTTTTACAGGACTTGATTTTTTTCCATTTCATCAATTTTGAGGTAAAGAGACTGAATTCTAGGGTTTGTTATATTTCTTATACATACACATTGTAAGCTCTTTTCCTCACAAATAAGAGTCCCTAACGTTTGTGTTCACATATTAAAACGATGGCTGTAACAGTGAATGTGTCGTGCTTTTTTTTCAGCGAAAAGCACGAAGTTGACAGTCCTCACAGAATATTTAAGAATTATCCTACTTAATCCTGGTTGCTTTATTTTAACATTTTTTTTTTTCCTTTTTTTTTTTTTTGTATAATCTTTAATTTCCATCACAGCACATATACAAGTATATATCACGGTCTTTTCAGTCCAGTAAGATACAAAGAGGCATCTTACTTTCTTCAGCTGCTCAAAGTGAAATGACACCAGGTAACAATTGTATAAAACTTTAACCCAATGCATTTTTTTTAGTTGACAAATTCCAAACTGTATCAAGTCCTAATTTTACAAAGCTACAATAAAAAATTCTCACTCTTCATTCCAAAAGTTTGCAGTATATTTCAAATATGAATTTATTTTGTTCATGATAAAGTATGAAAATAAAGCAGCTTACAGAATTCCACACATCTGACATGCTTTTTTGCATTATTTAAACATCTGCTGATGTACCTTGACTATAAAAACATGAAAATAAAGCAGTGCATGTATACAGAGTTAATGTGCTTCCACTGCCTGCAGCCAGGTGGCATGCAAAAGCAAAATGACATCAGTCCAAAACAAAATGTCCTGTTGAAAAGATTACCATGGAACAACATCAATTTGGCATACAAAAGACCTTTTAATTAGGAAAGCCGGATGAGGGAGTCATGTGTCTGTGCTACAACACAATTAACTGAGTGGCAACTCTGCAAGCCTGAAAACCTGCCAGGTCTGAAAATGACCCACTTCTGTGTCCCCTATTTAAGCAGGTCTAACCAGCAGAATTAATGAATGAACAAACAAACGGATATGTTCATAAGCAAAATAACTCTAAGAGTGTCTACATGTGAAATAAATTGTGGAGCACAAAAAACCAACACAGTTAAATCTTTGGTGTACAGCATCCAATACGGACATTGCAAACAGACAATTCATCAGGGAAACAGTGTATACATGTACTTTTAAAATGTTGACAAATAACTTATTGATAAAAGGCTTATGACACCTTTGGACCTGGTCCATAAGTGATAAGGCTACCCCAGAACAGATTTTGTTGTACCAGTATAGCCATATACTTTGTACTTACCAGGTATGACAAGTTTGCCTTGGGCATCAATGGTCCTGGCTCCCCCAGGAACTGTCAGGTTGGTGCCAACTTGCCTGTAATAGGACAGTATTTACATCACTTTAAAGTTTGAAACAGCAGAAAGCCTGCTTTGTACAACAATGAAATACATAGACAGTAGTGATTGAAAGAATCGTTTGTCAAAAACAATCCCCCCCCCAAAAAAAAACAAACAAACAAGACGCCCACGGGCCTAATGCTCTGCTGACATATATTCTGATGACATCACCAAAAAATTCTCTTTGTAGGCCGGGTGACCTAACAAAAATAGATCAAGGTCATTTATATTACATGATATTAGCATTGGACATGATCCATATATATCCTATAAATTTGGCATGTCTAATTCAATTATTTTTCGATATGTGGAATTTTACATCTTTCAATACATTTTAACATAAATTTTCGTCAAAGTACAGGTGGCGCCACTAGTTTCACATGCAACCAAGATTTTGAACTCCTTTATGATGCTAGACTGGTTACAAGATTTTCACATTTTGACCAATATATTACATAATAGCATAGGTGGCGCCACCAACATTAAAGACCATGTATGTAGATTTTCATACACTTTACAAGTCCTCAAATGATATATGGGCCTAACTAGAAAACTGTAGGGTGCAGAGCATTCACATGATGACCCCTACATTCAAACTGGCCATTTGACCATCACCTGCAACTCAGATTAAAAAAAAAATTGTTCCTAGTCAAAATATGTACCCCACCTCCAACTTTACATTCATGGTCTATTTGTTCAAATTGGGTAATAACTTTTTCAGTTATAGAAGAAAAACAATACACTTGAACAAATACCAGATTCCACAATCTTTGGGTCATGGCAACCTAAAAAGTTGGAACCACGTACACGTTTACATACAATGTACTCATGTGCAATTTTGATCTGGAGGCCCACTTCTCTTTGCCATAGATGTCCAAGCTAAACCCTGCCATTACAAAATAACTTCTTTGAACTTTACAGAACAGGTGACCTAGCAAAAATGAGTCCAGATCATTGATATTATGTAACATATTGGAATGATCTATATACCCCACAAATCTGGCTTGTCTAATTCAATTATTTTTCAAGATATGGAATTTTACATCTTTCACTACATTTTGGGTCATAATTTCCATCAAGTTAGAGGTGGCGCCATAAGTATCGTAAACAAGTGAGTTTTTGGACCTCCTCCACAATCCCACAAAATTTCATGAACATCTATCACACATTAAGGAAGCTAAAGTGCTCATAAGATTTTCACATTTTGACTAATATATTACACAATACTGTTGGTGGCACCACGTATATCGTACTCAACCTAGATTTTTATACACTTGATAAGTCCTGAAAGATACATGGGGTTATCTTGAAAACTGTTAAATACATTGTGCTTATGAGCAAAAGTTTATGGAAGGATGGAATGTCAGATGGACAGAGAGATAGACATGAGCTCTACTCCGCAACCTTTGGTCAGCATAAAAAAATACACAACAGATCAGTCAAAGCAACAGTATGCAATTCCCCTTTTACTACTTTCCATCCAGTTCCCCAGAAAATTAAACCCTTCCTGAAAGACCAAGACAACAGCTTTCCTCTGAGCAGGTAGGGTATGATACAACCAACATGTACTGAGGAAAGCTGTTGATGTAGAGTATGCTTCACAGCCTGACCTATAATTCTCAGTCAGTATTTCTGCTAGTGAATTATTTAGCTGGAAACATATTACAGCAGATGACATTTGACATCAAGACACTTTCAAACAATTTAAGCTGAACAGGTTTTATTAAGGTAGTGCAAAAAAATGCTACTTTTGTAAAAATCATACAGGATGAGAGTTGGGACTTCAAATTTGTGGGTCTCATTTTCAATCCTATTCAGATATACTGTTTTTGTTGAAAGTGAAGACTTCTTTCTTTCTGTTTGATATCATATATGACTCACGCAATTTTTCCATCTTCAATGTACACATCTGCAATGAAGGACTGGTCATCATTGACAACACGGCCACCTTTGATCAACACACGTTTCTTCTGAAACAAAGTAATTTTTTTTTCTTCATGTTAAATCAAACTTGCTAAAATCATGATTAGTATGAATTTTTCTAACATGAATGATATCAACTGATGATAAATTATAACTCCTCATTTTTTTTAGGTTACTCAGTTCAAAGAACGTCATGGCAGTGACACCCATTTGTACCCATGTGGCAATGCCAACAGGGTTAGCCTTTATAATCACATCACATTCAACTATTGTATTCTTGTGCTAGATGTATAGGACAAAGTACCTGAAAAATACACCTTGACAAAAGTCATGTTTATGTTACACCCAGCTATATACAGTAGAATCTCTAATTAAAAGAGAACCTCTGTAAAGAGACCATTTCTATATTATGACCACCAATCTGGAGTCCCTTTTTTGTCACCTTGATTAAAACTATATCCCCAATAAAGATCACATTTTTTCAGTACCTTGGACAGTCTCAATAGAAGGATTCCTACTTTAAGCATGCATGTATGGCCCTTAATCCAGCTTCTGATGAGCCACAGTTGCATGCTGTAACTGGTCAGACTTTTTATCTGGAGGATTCACGGACATTTTTGGGCATGGTACATATTGTTCAAATGTAAAGATTCTGCTCAGTTGCCTCTGTGGCCTGCTACATTTCTATGGCTGACAACCATGTGTCCTGTATGACTAATGCACCCAAGTATGCTACGCAGGCAAACATAATCAATGGAAGTATGCCAAACAGTCAAATCTAATGTGCCTTTTTGACTAATGTATGGAGTATGCTAAGCAGGTGAATCTAGTGCACTTTCCCATTACATCTGATTTTTATAATATACCTATAAAAGTACTTGAAATATGATGCAGATTTTAAAATTCTATATTGTACCATAAAACATGTAGTCTGAACACTGATGAACTTGAACAGGTGACCAAATCATAAATGTGTATGAACTGCTCCACATGAACACATCAAAAATACAGTAACACAGAGTGCCTGACAAATTCATATACACACTTTACAATGAAAGCTCTCTAGAATGAACATTAATAAAAAATTTTAGACACTTTTTAAATTAGATCTTATCCTTGTAATATGAACCAGGCTCATGAATTTACATGTCTGCTAGCCCAGGACAAGTCAAATTCCAATCAAAGCAAGTTAGAATTGCAAATCACTAGCCCCTGGGGTAACCACAAATTTAATTTTTCTAAATGATATTTGTATGGAAGGACAAGTCTTCTTGGACAGGGGGCTAGTTAATGCCAGACTTACTAGCCCTGGTGACTGCAGAGCCTTGATAAAGCAGCTCCCATTATGTATACCAGGTATTATCTGGATGTCTGAATGAAGAAAAACACAATTACATAATACAGTGTATGTATGTTTGGACAGTTTAAATACAGTACAGTAGCCTATATACATAAGGCAAGAACTCTGTACGCTTCTTCCACTTCATGTCATATGGGAGATAGACGTGATTAACCTGAATGCCATCTGCCATTTGTGGCCACATTTTCAGACATGAAATAGTTAATACAGACATATGGATAGTTTAAATACAGTAGCCTATATACATAAGGCAGGACCTAGGTACCTTCTTCCACTTCATGGCATATGGGAGATAAAGGCACCTAACCTGAAATGCCATCTGCCAGCTGTGGCCTCATTTTCCGACATGAAATAGTTAATACAGACATTTTTAAATCCAGTTACAGACTGGCCACCTCAACACTACCATGAAGCATGTCAGATTCTTTAGTTACAGTGTGCCTTTGTTGCTAAGGTATGTCAATCTATCTTGATAAGCATTCTGCAGTTCAGCATGTGTAGGAACATACAGTACACATATTTCTCGAACCATACAAATTTCTGCACCTTAGAAGAACAGCCTGGCACCTTACAATTGTACATGCCAACCTCTGGATGTTGTTAACCCTTTCCCCCTTATATTAAGACTGAGTCAACAGCTTTCCTCGGCATGGGTTGGGCCCAACCCATGCCGAGGAAAGCTGTTGACCTGAGTCATGTTGTCTTGACAGGTCTCATCTTCAATTCTCAGTCAAATTGTTTTTTCATTGCTATCGAAATCAGCTGCAAAAACGCTGAAGCAGACGACATTTGACCACCAGCCGGTTTAAGGGGGAAAGGGTTAAAATACAGCAGTTTCCAACATATACTCTTACAGTGTAATATATATATACCCATTCACTATGGATCTATGTCTGTGTGATGACCCCACTCCCTTACAGTCCCACCCCTTGGAAGGTACCATGTAGTATTGTGTGTTACCGGTGGTCACAATCAGCAACTGGATTTCAAAAGGTCTGTATTTTGGGGGGACATGTGCATGTGGTCAAATGATGACTGCTGCACATAACCACTTTGCTCAGCTGAAGAATGACCATTTACATAAAGTACTATGCACTGTACTGTTTTTAAAAATGTACTGCTGATTAATAAACACATCATTATTTCCTCATAGTATGTGCAAAAACACATTATAATGGCTGTGTTCAGAGTTAAAAACACTTTCTGATTATATCCGTTTACTAACAATGAAAATTAAAATGCCACTCAAATTATACATGCATGTTGCTGTTCACCAGGTAGTCCTGAGTTAGTTACATGCATATCCTATGAATGAAACAGTCCTGTATGCAACCCCACCGAGACAAAAAAATAATACATTTCACAAGCTCAGACCTTCGTGACTCATACATACAAACTGTTATGTTCCTTCATGCAATGCTGCACCTAAAAACAAGCAAGTATTACAGCACTGAACATCAGGAGACTGCCTCACATTGGCAATTTGTCTGTCTGCTAACGTCTTGCGTCAGATCATGTACGAACATCTCACATCCCAACTCACATGTTTCACAAATGATGTAGTAATTCATTGTTTTGGAATATTTTTATTCACTAAATATCATTCAGTAGCTCATTCATGTATTTTTTTTCCAATAGGTGCAAAAAAAGGTACACCTGTTGACCTACATGCAGGGGCCTCTCCAACATTGATTTATCAGTCACAGTTGGCTTACATTACTATGATTTATGGCTCCTGGTCATGATCAACTGAGCAATTCTATAATTTATTGGCACCTCCTACACTGACTGTATACAGCATATCATTTACTACAAAGCTACCTCTGGCATGTACTGTACAACAGCATAGGGTGCACTTCTATTCATGAAAGCATTGCCGAGATACTTATCAATGCAAGTATTTCTTTCATTCATCCTTCTCACTCTCTCTTTAATCTGGGCAGGGTTATTTTTACTGTACGACCTCAGGCTGGTCCAATACTTACAATCCTAAAAACTACAGGATACACATGATGTCTTAAAATCTGCTGACCCAACATACAAAAGCAGGTGTTGTCTGAGATCAACAATCTCCTGGTCTTTCAGTTAAAACTAATCATCATGTCCAATTTGTGCACACAGAGTACTTATCATATGGGTGTACATTAATGGAAAACCCATTCATCTTCCTAAATTTCCCTTCAAGTGTATGCACATTCGAAGACCATTCATTTACTAAAATTACTGCACAGCTAAAGCTATTTGTTTTCACAAGACCCAAAACTAGTTTCTCTCATTTGCCAAACCATCTCTCCAGACTGTTTCAGACAGGTTATGCCCAGAACCAAATTGTGCAACAGTGTCTACGATATTGTTTTAAAGCATCTTGGATATGTTTTATATGCAGTCTTTCCAAAAAGCCATCTGTTTTTCACCACATGTATTAAATGTCTCCTGATTGACGGGAAATGATCCAGTATACCAGTTACACGTAAGAGCATATGGACTTCGAAACATCATGCAAATAACCAGTAAGAAAGAAAGCATTTCGGCAAACCGGAATTGCTTTGAGCTTTTAGATGTAAAAATGGATCTAAGGCCTTTCTGAAACCGAGTTTAGTGTATGAATGAAGCACAATGAGTACAGGTTCCTGTGGATCTGAAATATACCAGTTTGGAAATTTTAATGTAAAAAAAATTGACTGAAATAAAATCTGTTATAAAACTGAATTGTCAGTTTCACGCTTCATATTATTGTTGTCATTCATATGCTCAGGTGAACCTGTGAAATAACTTGTGAAAACTGAAACTAGTTTCAGTGTAAACTGAATAGGCCCTAAAGCTTCTGAAGGCACGCCAAGTGTTGTGTTGGTTGGACCCTACCAAACTAAGTTACATCAGCATACACACAGACCACTGCATATAATGGACAGCAGACAGGTTGATTGCATCTTCATCCTCTGTTACATCACCATGCAAGGATACAGCCCTGTGTTACAAAAAGCTGGCAATAATCTCAGTTTAATGTACAGATTGCTGTAGCATTGTGCCCTGCCCACTTTCTCCCACTTTGTTCAGTGCCGACAGTGCAACGCCAGATGAGTACCGACAATCTAACCCCTTCAGGTCACTTCAAACAGAGATGCCACTGACTTACACAGATTTTACCTAAAATGTCAACAAAATCACCAAGAAACTATGTACCCCTTTCTCTTTTTCATCAAATTTGAGCTGTTTTAATAAAGTTGAGAAGATATTGATTGGTTCAAAGAAAAGGAAAAATACTTGAATTCAGGTAAAATCCTAAAAAGTGGCTTTGTTGCTTCAAAGGACAGTGGTCTTCATGGGCCACTATGAGGGCAGGTAAAAAGGTGGGTTCTCAAAACAGGTGGTCTTCAGTTAGAGGTAAAATAATATGTAACCCACAGCACAGTGTCATAATAGAGTGGTCCTTAAAAGATATGCAGTCTTTCACCGGAAGAGTCTCTGAAGACAGGTGCCACAGTAACTCAAAAAGCCAACATGCGGTGTCATCCTTGGCTTAATGCTACAGTAACTGATATCATGTAATCCAAGGCACCCAAGGCTTCCGGGTCTCTTGTGCAGGCTAATCTTCTGCCTGGGTACAACTGAATCTTATACAGAATAATCCTTGACATAAGGATCATTTTTACAGTGTAACTAGTGACTGCTGGTGCCATTAGCCAATTAACCAAATGCTCATGTTTCATTCGTTTGGCTAAAAAATTTTGCAAATGGCTAAATTATTTTAACATGAATTATATGAGGCTGAATTCTGCAGTGATTACTGTTTTATTTCCCGATTTGGCTATAAATTTAGAAGGCCCAGATCTGTCCCTGATTTATGGAAAGAAAACAGTACTGAAATCATTCATGATGTAGTTGAATGCTGAATTCAACGGTTGTGTGAGATCATTCTTCTCATTAACAAATTTTCCAAGCCTGCTGCATCCTTCATGTGACATTTGACAGATAATTGCTTTCATGGAACACAGTGTTGCTGTATTTTAGGTAACATTGCTTACTTCAAACACAAACTGTACAGGCCCATTTGACATGGATACACCATGCACATGAATTTGATGATGTTACATAACAGATGCATGTCCAATGCTTTGAAACAACACCTGTGAGTTGAAATGAAAATGTATTGAACAGGTCACTGGTCACAAAGTAGCACATACACAGTAATAGGTGTAATGATGAAGTCACGAAAGTTCACCTGGTTTTTGGATGTATGCTGTGTTTCATCATGGGTCTCACCTGAGAAACAATTTTGTTGGCATTTCACCTGTTCAGTTCACCATGTTAAATTCAAAATAGACCCCATGGAGGCAGTTTTTTACTGGTAATGCTTCTCCACCGGGATCGGCAAGAAAGAAGAACCTGCTAATTAAGTGTCCAGGGATGGATCTTGAAATTTATGAGTGGGGGGTGCTGAAACTAGGGGCCAACGGTTCCTGGCTGAGCCCCTGGACGCTCCTGAATTTTAGCATTTTTCACCCTCCACCCCTCACTCTTTACTGGTAAAACAAGGTTGTACTTTCACTCTGTTGTTCTATAATTTTTTATCAAACTTATGACCTATTTAGGAGAAAAGAAAGAACAACTTGTTGGTTTTTGTTACGGCGTGGAGGTTACGGGGTGGTAATGGGCACATCCTCCGCACCCTCTTTTACCTGCATCAGAGGTCATTATTGCAAGGCAAGTCATGTTGTAGCTGCTCCTGAAGTAGCTGCCACGTTTCCCTAGGATTTGAAAGGAAAATGTGGTAAATAGGATGGCATCTGCAATTTCTTTTCTTTTCTTTTATTATTTTTTTTTGGGGGGGGGATCAAATTTGTACCAGAAATTGCACTAAATATAGACCCAAAAAAAAGGGTGAAATGTGGCCCACCAGTTTTGAGCTTTCAGTGTGAGGAAAACAGGGACTTGAAGCATAACTTGCCAGGCACTGGAATGAGTCAGTGGTCTGCATCCTGCTGGTACCCTCATCTTTAATCATCAGTCCAAAAAGAACATATAAACTAGTTGTATGGAAGTAGATACTCTTTATGAATAACTTGCAGAATCTGACCATCTTTTGCTTTTTTTTTTAACATATACTTCATAAATTTTCATTTTTTTCATCATTTATTCTGACATAACTGTGATGGGTATTTTCATTGCAGAAGAAAAAACTTGCAGTTTTGTGTACATTATCTGTGCGAAAACTTTTTTTCCTCCATATATGAAACTCATTGCACTGTAAAAAATGGCATGGTAATCACCCAAGTTGGGTGTTTTCACATGTACATGTATTAAAATGGTGTCTACCAACTGAGCGAACAGCATGACTTTGTTTACAAGTCATTCAAGGAAATTAACCAAAGTCACCCAATGACTTGGTCACAAGGTCTAACGTGGGAACCTGCCCTGTTGGCAATCCAGTGAAGAATCATCATGCCAAAGCAAGCATGGGCCATGAACCATCTTGCCCTGCTGGGATCGCCGCCACTTTTCACAATAAACAGTAACTGTACAATAAGATGGCAAATCCTACATTTAGAAAACTCATCTGTACAATGTTGTTATAGAAGTTCAACTCCTACATTGAATGGATCATGTTCTGATGTGTGTATCTCACCATCTCTATGACTGTTGACTGTAAAAAAAAAAAAAAAAAATAAAAATAAAAAAAATAAAAAAATTAAACAACTATGTAGCAATGTTGGTAGGCCCTGCTGACTGCAAGACCCACTTCCTTCTGCAAGTTTCAACACCCCACTAACAGTTGATGAATGTTTTCCTGGTATTGTTTGGTAGACATTTGAAGTAAAAATATAACAAAGTGACACAAACACAAAGCCTGCATTTATGATTCAAGGTTTAACTACTTCTGGGGAGGACTGGACGTTCAACTAAGCCCTTCCATGAAGGCTTGGCAGCCGTCCATGCCTGACAAAGGAGGGCATGGATGGCTGCCAAGCCTTTATGTAGTGGGCTTAGTTGAACGTCCAGTCTTCCCCAGAAGTAGTTTAAAACCCCATTCTATCCCAGTTTCTGACAATGTAGTAATGTTGAATTGAGAAAAACATGCAAAACTGATCAAATTAAATATATATAAGAAAAAAAAAAAAAAAAACCTCAAGTGACAGACCCATCTACCCTTTTAAAAGAAATAAGCTTTGCCGCTTGGAGAAGCATGTGGTGCAAGTCATGCTAATGCTAGACTTCACGTTAGGCTTTGATTATGACAAAGCAAGGTTGATGAAACACAATGCCCTGGCTGCTGATGTAACAAACCAACGTCAGCAATGAACGTAAGGGCTTAGTTGCTGGAATTTGTTAGAAGTTTGTATCTGCGAAAAAAAAAAAGACGAATTTGTCTTGTGTTCGCATGTGACTGGGATAGAATACTACACCCAACCAATATCTGCAAACTGCCTGGTTCAGGCTGTGATTATTGCTAATCCCTACAGCATTGGAAAGCATTTTATAGACATCCCACTACTTTAATTGGGTTTATGGGCATGCAGGCATTAAGTGTCTTTCTGCTCCTGATCTGAAGCATATGCACATCATGGGGTCAAGTTAAAGACTCAACCAATCAAAAGCAACAGAGGATAATCCAGTGGAAAGTGGGCCCTCTGAGGCCAAAGAAATCTCTATTCTCAGATGAGAAGGGCATGAAATTTTTGCTCGGAAGTCCTCACAGTCACAATTAGAACTCTCAAATTTGTATATTTGTATGTGGTGCATGTTTCACATTACCTGGATGCATCCAGTTTGTCAATAACAGTGGTTGATTGATCTTTTTCTTAATTTCGGTTCAGCCATCTCCTCCCTCCTCCTGCCACTGGGTAATAGGCAGCTTATTTTCCCATGCTTTGGGAAGACAAATAAGAGGTAATTATAGACTCAGTTATTATTTGTATACACTATGAAGCATGTATATTCATGTGTGTGTACATATATTTGACTGGGTGCCAGAAATTTGTAGTCTATTTATGCTTAATATTATGTTCTAAACTGAGCTATTAAAAGGACTCCTTCCCTAACAATATCACGTGCTTGTCTTTTCAGTGGACAAGTTTCCCTCAGCAAGAGTTCAACACATAAAAGAAGTTACATTCACAAATCTGAGCGAGCACTACAAGTAGCAAAGCACTGTGCAGGATAACTCAGTATACCACAATGCAAAACGTAAGGAGATGAAAGGAGCAACCTCTAAGAGACAATAATGCTCCCGAGGACAGCTTGCAATCTGTGTGGGTTGGACTTGGCTCCAGCTAGCATTTATCATCATGTGACTAATGCATGCTGCTCACCATGTCCTCAGCACTGAGACCACACGCAAATTTGAGCTCACTTGGTTTTGCACTGAAGCTGACATACAGATGTCACAAATCACATTTGGAGAGACATTTCTAAGTCTTCCTTAATGAGAACACAAGAGGCCCATGGGCCTAATGCTCTGCTGACATGTACATGACCATCACAAAAGTAATTTCCTGAAATGTGGTCCCTCTGTGACCTTGAGAAAGTTAGTCAAGGTCATTCATATTGTGCCATATTAAACGTCCACATACACATTTGCAGTACATTTAGTATCATTGGCCTTATTCTTTCTCAGCATATTGAAGGAGGAGGAACAGGAGGGTTTATGGAGTGAAGGAGGAAGAAAAAAAGATGGAATAATGGAGATGAAAACCATGTCTCCCGTGCACCTCTGGGAGACATAATAATGCATAATATGTTGTAGGTATAGCCTAAGATGTTCAAAAATCTGCATCAGCATTACAAAGTATCAATGATGACGTTGTTGGACCAGGCAGTAGCACCTGGTTGCTAGGTCCCTCTAGCGGCCATAGTACCTGAAGCAGCTGAACAAACCCATCTGTTGTATAGCCTTTCTTTTTGTTAGACATTGTTCCACAAATTTAAGTACTGTGGCCAAGATCTCTATGCATGTATCCCCATTGAGATAGTGTCCTAACCTGTGGCAGAGATGTAGTGGGTACAGAGAATGACTTTTGGAATCCCGTGGGGCAACACCAAATCTGAGAGTTCATTGGCAACATGGCGCTTGGGGGCCTCTGAGGGACATAGTGTAAGTTGTGATTTGGAAAGCTCCCAGAAGTGACCTGGTCACTAGTGACTGCAGACATTAATTAATGTAATACGCAACATGCACAACAGATGTTACATAATTTGCAGATGTTTATTTAGGTCATCCTCACAGCTGTGAAGTTTTTCTACAAAGCAAAATCCCATTTCCAGTCCCAGAAGGGTGTTTGCCAGGCCCAGATTCCAGCGAGGTGTTGACAATTAAAGTTTGTCAATCGTTATCATTTTTCACACTTTATCAATGTTTTCTGAACAGACATGAATTATTGACATAAATTCCAAAATGTCCAGTAAGTTTGAGACTTTGGCGTAAATAAAACTGGGGATTTTTCCAGGGATGCATAAAAAAGTAATGGCACCACCCAGGTGCGCATACACAGTACACGGTGATGAGGAAAATCAAATCCATAGACTAGCTACTGAGTAGCCTTCTGATTGGATGATTTACCGTTCTGTTATGTCCAGTACATGTATTCACATGCGTTAATGGTAAGAGCTCACTGACAGTCACTATAATATGTGTACAGTGCACTTCAAAGTGTGCAAAAAAATTGTTGTGACACTATTATATACATATTTGTTTGATTGATTTAGATTGATGGGAAAATACTGGACATTGATGATTCTCCTCATACATTTGACAAAATAGCAAATATTTTGCTCCTGATTCAGCATAAATAATTTGCACATCTTATATGTACAACTAGACTTACCTTTAACGCAACCGCTGACTGAAGGGTCTGCCATTTGCTCAAATTAGGTCATGGTGACACCAAAATCTAATCAGTTCACCTTGCCAGGTAAGGTAAGTATATTGCCAAATTTGAGCAAAATACATGGAGGCATTCTGTAGATATCGCGGTAACCAGAATGTGCACATCTGGACGGACAACCCAAAAACAGAAAGGGTCCGCCCCCAAAAACACATCACTGTAACATGATTTGATATAATTTTGAACTACCATGATTGGAATATCAAAGCGCACAGACTTTTCATGATTCACATCAGAAACACATTTCAGGTGTCAACAAATGTGGTATACTTATTATACACGTATCGTACAATTGATCTTGAGACTGTCATACTCATCAGATCAGAGGCTCCATTTCTAAACTGATCAAAGTTTTAATGACATGAATAAAAACAATCACTTCAGCTTTATTATATAAACATGTTTCAATGACAGGACTGCTACAGCTTTAATACTTTTACTTTGTTATTTTTAAACACACCCATGCCTGTTTACCAAACCCACCATGAATTTCTTCAGTGAGAGAACTATGAAACGAAAGGAGAACAGAGCAAAGCCATTCAATATAGAAGGCATACAAATAGTTGTATTCCTTCTATACTGAATGTTCCAGAGAGGCCTTGCCTCACTATCAGACCGCTGGTGGGGTGTGACTGGCTTTGCCCCTCCCAAAGCAAAGATTGTCATAAAGCAGGGGACTTCAGGCCTAGGGTACCAAGAGAATCATTTAAAAATAGTAACAGAAAAAAAAAAACAACAACAAAAAGTGTGGAACCAGATGGCACTTAACCAAAACATAGAATTGCCTCAGTGAGCATGAAGTGACTGAAGCTACATGTAGTCTCCAACCCTTGAATGGTAAGCCAACAGCAGCTAAGTTCTTATCCTGGTTTGGGGCCAATTGCCATCAATTCAATGACAACTATGTAGGTACATGGGTCAAGTGATATGTCACTCTGTCTCTACCTTATTTTCAGTCACCACAAAGCTACACATACATGCCCCTTAAAATGATCCTTTCATATTCAGCTGTTTCTGGGTGACCAAAAGTGGTGCAAAGTTCTGGAGAACTGCAGATAAATCACTGGCAGTAGCAAAGTTCCAGAGAGAATTATAACAGCCTCTATTCATATGAGTAATGACGGCTTTTCTCTGTAAAGGACAAGAGTCTATAGTGGAACGAAGTAATCCTGATAGAAACAGGACATTGTTGAAATTCTTCATGGAAGCAGTGAAAAAATAAGGTACAAATGTATCACTGGTTACACCCTAATCTACTCATAACAATGAGTGTTATAATGAATGGGCATACAGACTTCATTAGAGGCCTGAAAAGGAACAAGCCCATGCCTGTACCAGTTGACCTGTGGAGCTACATACTTGCTTTGTTGTTGACCTGAAGGATTTTGCATTGCATATCACAAAACTTAAATTGCAATCAATTATAGCATCAAAATATATAAAAGCACACTCTTTACAGCTCCCAGCATACATGTGTGTACCAGTTGAGTGCTTGGCATGTGTAACATGACCTACCTGGAGACAAAAGACAAGTCTCTGGAGTTAGAGTAGCTGCCGAGTGTAAATAAGGTTAAGGTTATAATCGTACTCTTGCTAACTGACAGTGACAACATTGGATACATTTTCAACCATGGTTACTTTCCAGAACTCAGCTTTCACAGTTTGTCTTGCTTGAAGCTACAGTGAATTTTGACCTTTCCAAATCAACCTTCTCTAACAGACCAAACATGCACGGATGCCAAATGTTTGCTCCACTATTGTTCCTTAACTTTCTTGTTTGCAGAAAACATTTTTGATGGCAATAATACATTAAACCTAACAAATTGGCATGTCAAATCCCACAATTTTTTTCTGGTAAATTGCAGTGAGCCAATCCCATACACTGGGGTAGTCGATGACTTGGGTTTATTCTGGTCAGGAAAGGCCACTGATCTCCACTACACCCACACTTCATTCTATGTAAGTACTTAACCCTTTCAGTGCCAAATTTTGGACTGAGTCAACAGCTTTTCTTGGCATGCATTGGGCACATTGCACCCAATGCATGCCAAGAAAAGCTGTTGACCTAGGGTATTCTCTCTGCAATTATAGGCATACTGGTACACGAATGAAAGGTCTTTTAACAAGGAATACAAATCTGGGATCCTAATGATAATTCACACTAGTTTGACTTAAGTAAATCCACTTCAGACGTAATTGGCACTGAAAGAGTTAATAAAATTCAGCAAAACTACATTTGTGCTGTTTATGAAACATCAACCAATAATAAATGGCCAGTTAAGAGTAAACCAGGTTTTTTTCTTCTAACAGAAATGGTCATGCCGGCCAAGCAACGAGTATTAATTATACAAGCTGTGCTTTCATAGTAGTACCAAATGTTATTTTTATTTTTATGCTGGTATAAATTAAAAATGTACTTTTCTGGTAGTGGTGGTAGTGGGGGAGTGGTTGGGAAGACAGCATTTGGAAAAGAAAATTACATCCAGTGGTGCTGGAGTTTCCTGGAGGGCACAGGCATAAGCATCTGGACAGGAACAGGGCAGAGTGGTCTGTGCATTAAGTGTTATGGACTAAAATGACTCTACTATGTAATGTGAAACAATGTGCAGTTATCAGTATATTTCAAAGTAGTAACACCCATTCTATATGATCAGTGAAATTAAATTTAAGTTGGAAGAAAGATAGGGTTTTCATCAGAAATAATTTGATTGTAAATGTCTGTCCACAGACTTACAAGTGATGAGCCCTTTAGCGTTTCACCTGTATCCAGGGGTCATCAGGAACATGGTCTACCAGACATATGATAGCACACTCAACAAATTTTGATCCAGTAATGATGGCTACTTTTTCAACTTTTTCTTTCACATGAGACACAACACATTGCACTTTTGAAATAATAAATATTTTGGCAATGTACAATGATTTTATTTCTGGGTTTGAGTGGCATACAAAGATGCTATGTCTTGAAATCATTATAATACCAGACCATACAATGATTCCATATGTGGACTTCAATATAATAGCATGACTTACGCTGTGAAGTGTGGAGTGTCTTGTCATTTATGAAGCTGCCACAGGATAAAATGTGTGTGACATTTACACTTATACCTGACAGGATTGCTGGGTATTCCATAGGGCAAAATAAACGGACACACTCAGGAATTGTAACAGTAAATTAACACTGTTAACTTAATAAGGTTTCTCTTAGCAAGCCACATGAAACATAATTCACATGCACTTTCCTATTAATGTGTAAGTCTGTGACTATGCATGTGACAACAATTATAAATTTAACCCTTTTACAGTGAGAATAGCCAGCACTGATATACCAACTCATGCTAAGGAAAGCTACGGGGAGCTGTTAGCTCATTTGTCTTCTGTTCACAAGAAACTTGAAAGCATCACTTTGCAACTGACAGCAGTTGACACCTGACTACTTTCAGCTGTCTTGAGCATCCTTAGCACATCAAATTGGCCCAGAGTGCCTGGACTTCAAATACTGAGGGCTTTAGTGTTTTTATGTACATTTCTTATTGAAATAAAATATTTCAAATAAGAATTTTTTTAGCTACGGCCTGTCAGAAAAGTATTTGTCCTAAGTCAACAACTTTCCTCAGCGCAAGTTGTGTACTTGCTGCCCATCCTTCATGAAGGAAAGCTGTTGACTCAGTATCTTTCTAACCATGACACTGTTAAAAAATGTAAATTTTGTTACATGTGGAAGGCGTTCGCCAAATCATAATCTTTTGGCACACACTGTAGCTACCATAATGATTTGTGACAACCAATAATGGTTATGTTGTGAGCAATAACATACACACTGTACTTGACAATATGCTCTTGATATATGCCAATAATCATTTCACTGTCCTGTTTTTCATGCATATAATTTGTGTGCTTCTCCATGTTCTGGAGAGTGCAAATTATTAGTCATTTTGATCTACTATATAGGGTTATCCAGATGAAATACAGGGACCACTCTAACCATTAGCCAATTAGCCAAATGCTAATGTTTCTTGAATTTGGTTTATGAAATGTGTACATGGCTAAAATGTTTTAAAATAAATTATTCAAGGGCCACTGCAAAATCATTGGTTATTATGCTAATATCTCCAATTTTGGCTGCAAAATTTTGAATACTAGATCTATCCCTGAAATAGATATGTTAAAACTAAACTAGTGTTTTAGGATTCAATCTGACCTATTTTTATGTTTCAAATGCTAACTAAATAAGCTCAACATAATTGACTACATGAAGCCCAACAAACTGCGGGACTATTATGAACTATTATCATTTCCAAGAACACCAGTATACTGCCCAACCATGTCCAAGATTATAAATAACCAGAAAATGGTGCAGATAACCAGTCATTATAATTAAACTTTTTTTAAACTACATTGCCCCCCCCCCACCCCCCACCCCCATGACAGACCACTCCCTCCACAGAGGCCACTTCCCCAATCAGCAAGTATGGTATTTTCAATTTATTTAACCCCTTAAGAGAGACAACCCCTCTTGTGAGGCTCCACTTTGGTGCACTTGTCGTGGCTTTATGACAGGGAGCCCACTGTACTGTGCTAGACTAGACAGTCACCCGCATGATGTTGTCATGCATCATAACCAAGTCTCATAAATATTACCTTTGTGACAAACTCACTAACACGTACATTGAAACTTGTTTTCAAAAACAACCTGTGCAGATATTAAATTATAATCTCTCACAAGTTTCACAACAGGAAAAGTACTATGCAAGTTATCTTAAAAAGTGATCTGACAAGACAGGGACCATGGCAAACGGTCTTTAATTACAGATAAACATGGTAAAACCTAGGTGGCCTCACAAGACAGAGATCATGGAAAATGGTCTTTAATTATATATATATACATGATAAAACCTATGTGGTCTCACAAGACAGGGATCATGGCAAATGGTCTTTAATTATATATATACATGGTAAAACCTATGTGGTCTCACAAGACAGGGATCATGGCAAATGGTCTTTAATTACAGATAAACATGGTAAAACCTATGTGGCCTCACAAGACAGAGATCATGGAAAATGGTCTTTAATTACAGATAAACATGGTAAAACCTAGGTGGCCTCACAAGACAGAGATCATGGAAAATGGTCTTTAATTATACATATACATGGTAAAACCTATATGGTCTCACAAGACAGGGACTATGGAAAATGGTCTCTAATTACAGACAAACATGGTAAAACCTCTGTGGTCTCTCACAATGGAGATTAATATATACATATATGCATTAATTAGTCAAACTAAGAATAAAAATATGTTATCTGTGCACAGCTTTCTGGTTATCATAAAGCCATGTAATTCCAGTATTTCTCCTTGCAGTCATCTAAGATGACAGTAAGTGGGCTGATAATACTTGTATATCAGTGTTTTCCCTGAAACTTAATAGTGTTTCAGCACCATATAGCTTGCAAATTCCCATTAAGCTTTCATCATGGCCATAAAGATTCAACCTGTTCCCAAAAAGCTGCATTTTGTCCAAAATATGACACAAAACATGCTGTTCAAATGGCTTTAATGGATCACCAGGGACTTCTCTGACCAGTACCCAATAGCCAAATGGTAATATTTCTTGATTTTAGCTTAAGAAGTGTGCAAACGTCTAAAATATTTTAAAATTAATTATTAACAGACAATGACAGAATCTGTTAATTACGCTAATACTTCCAACCATCTCAACCTCATAACACACATAAAATTTTACCCTGGAGGAAACCCTGCATATGCTTATATATTGACCACTAAT
>OZ026612.1:75926094-76108594 GCA_964020975.1 Hermodice carunculata | reverse complement strand
AGAAAATGACAAAAGTTTGTACAGTTACTCTAATATCATAAATACATATTTATATTCACAAGTACTCGGATTTTCAATTTGATAAGCATCCAAATATCAATCATATTATCAGGCACAAGTCTTTTCAGGCAAGTGTTGAATGGAAGCTAACTTTTTTCCCTTGTTTCACTTTTTGAAACTCTTATAATTATATGTGGTTGTATGTCGAAGTTCAAATGTTTTGCCACCTATGTACACTAGCTTGATAAAAGTTACAAAAATCTGCAGTTCATAAGTGCTGTCATCCATATCCATGGATATAAATTGATTCATTTATGTGAAAATAATATGCTGATGAAGTCAACAGCTCAACAAAGTCAGCATGCCTGATTTTAAATGATTTACCCCAGTCAAATGACACACATATATGACAAGCTTTTGTCTGCAAATAAAAAAAAATAATAATAAAAATAAAAGGGGGTGGGGGTGGTGGGGGAGAAACAAAAACAAAAACCAAAAAACAAAGAAATTTACATTTTACCTAAGATTTGTACAGCTCTACTGACAGACAATGCGCATTTTTTCTGGTATGCCCAAGATAACTTTGACATGATTTTGTATAAACAGCTCTGCATATGAATGGAGGCTATAGGCCTACAATGACAATGCCAAAATATTAAAAGTTTGAAACAGAGGGTTACAAAGTTTCATATTAATGGGATTAGCATAATTTATTCATATCATATTAGCATTATTTATTTCTCATACACACATATGATTACCTGTGTGGCACCGATGAGGTATCGCTGAATACAAAGGACTATCGAAGCTATCTATCTACCAAGCAGTCAGCAAAGGAGGCATGGCCTGTGCACTTGTTAAATGTCTTGCTGTGAATTCTGTTATTATTTATGCAGTGTGGTTCCACCGATAGGTGTAACATGTCTCTGCACAATGATTTGTGACATAAGTGTGATACTTCATGAATTTTTGGAATATTGAGACTGTTAAACTTGATATTCACAGCCAATCTGTGGGTGTAAAACTTTTTTTTCCTTCCATAAGCTGGCCTGAGGTACACAATACCATAGCCCAAGCCATTTGCCTTGTGATCTACAGTCCCAGGACCATATCTTGCATGCTCCATCCATATAAAAGTTGTTAGGATCACTCAAAATTGTCCAGGCAGCTGTCAAAAAGTGCTGACTTCCCATTTTTAACTTGCTTGATGGACGATAATAGAATAACAACATGACCATGTGAGTCCCAATACATACAGAGTTAGCCCTAATAGGCCACAGACTACAGTTATAAATCCTTCTATTTATCATATTAGCATTTTTCAGTCTAAAAAATCAGCATTTTGGTATTTTAAAATTCCGTGAATGGCATTTAGCAGGAAAAAATGTCAGAAAAACATGGATGGATTTTTGTCATACAATTCCCAGCTCCTTAATTTGTGATAACTGAAATACGAAACAACACCTGAATGTCAGCTTTATACAGGTGTATGAACCGTGCTCTTGCCAGGGTCACATCTTTGTCCTTCCCCACCATAAAGTTCCCACCTGGCCTGGAAGACAGTGCACCTATATGACCACCAATGAAGCAACTCTGTGATGCAGCAAACCTGACTTAGCTTACTTTATTTAAACAGAAGCTACAGCATGCTGAAAACACAGTATTTTCACAATTACGGACTATCTCCGTTGGGATGCGCAACCGGCCAATCACAACTGTGGTTTGTAACCTACATATACATATCTTCAATGCAAAGCGTTGACTGACGGATCCGCCATTTATTCAAATTACATCATGGTGACACCAAATCTAATCAGTTCATCTTAAGATAAGTATATTGCCAAATTTGAGCAAAATACATGAACGCATTCTCTAGATATCACACTAAAGAGAATATGCACATCGAGGACAGACATGCAGATGGACGTCTGGATGGACAGACAACCCGAAAACATAGAGCCTCCCCCCATGGGACGGACCCTTAATTATCCCTATCAAAGTTTAATTGGAGCAAAAAACATGGAAGCATTCTGGAGATATCATGGTAGCGAGCCCTAATGAACATCTAATTAAGCTGCCATTTGCTCAAATTAGATCACGGTGAGACCATAATCTAATCACTATATATATTGTCATGCAAGATACTGCAAAATGTGAACAAAATACATAGAAACATTCTGCAGATATTTCCCTAATGAACCCTAATGAACATGTAATTAGGCTGCCACTTGCTCAAATTAGGTCATGATGACACCAAAATCTATTAAATCAGATGATCCCGGCATAATATATAATCATACTTTAAATTCTAAACAAGATACATGGAAGCATTCTGGAGATATCACAGTAATAAACCCTAATGAATATATAATTAAGCTGCGATTTGTTCAAATTAGGTCATGGTGACACCAAAATTTAATCAGTTCATCTTAGCATGCTAGATATCCATACTTCCAAATTTAAGAAAAAACATTGGAGCATTCTGGAGATATTGTGGTAACGAGCCCTAACAAGCATGTAATTAAACTGCCATTCGCTCAAATTAGGTCATGGTGACACCAAAATCTAACTGGTTCATGTTGCCAGATAAGGTAAGCATACTGCCAAATTTGAGCAAAATATATGAAGGCATTCTGTAGATATTGCGGTAACGAGAATGTGAACATCGGGACGAATGGACAACCCGGAAACAGAAAGGATCCCCCTGTAGGGCAGACCTTTAAAAACAAAACCAATTCTGACATAAATTCCAGCATTGGTTATATATAAAGTGCCAATTCTCCCATGGCATTGCTCAGAGTGTGTCCTGATTCTACCACTGCATGCAAAAATAACAATACAAATCTTTAAATATACACCGATAATTTATTATGGTATTCTGAGAAGGTATATTGAATTGACCTGAACTTTAGTTTCAAACAATAAATACTAAAGTTATATGACAATACAGGAGATAAGGGTTCCCAAAGGAGTTAAAAACTCATCCAGCTGAGCACCTGTAATGGGTCTAAGACTACTTCAGTCAGATTAAGAGAAAAAAAATGTAAAATAAAAAAAGTAAAGAAAAATACTATGTACATTGAGATTCTTGTGATGAAATGTACTTGGTACAATGGATCTTGGAACATGCTAATATAATGATAATAATACTGGACATGGAAGGTAGTTAAACTTTGTAAATAAATGAATTAATAATGATACAAGCCTTACTACATCTACATGACATACATATATAAAACCTTCCATCCCTTCAATTTTACACTCAATCTCATTACCAGAAAACCATAACAAGAGCTGAACTGAATATTTTATGTAAGTCTTGATAAATACATTTTTTTTTAAAACCTGGTTTACTGATCATTGTTGCACTCATTTATTTAGTGTTTTTTTTTCTTTTAAATTCTTTTTGGAATTTTGAGGGATATGTCTTATTGTGCAGAGAAATCGGTTCCATAAGTAGGAACCCAAAAACTTTGTCATTTTGTGGCCATACGTACAAGCCCAATTGTGGTGTATGTGCTTATTTTGTGTTTAGTAATTAGTATGTATCATGGATAGTTTGTCATTTATTTGTGTGTGGACATAATTTGCAACAATGTACTTATATGTGTCTATGCTTTTAATATTTCTATTTTAGTGCTTTGGCCTTCAATTTAAAGTTGGTCAGACCAACTTCATAACTTTGGAAATTCTAAGCAAATTTCTGTATATTAACATAGTTTTGGTGATACTGGACCTAAATGTTGGTCCACCCAATCTGCCCATGGACCTACTATCTGAAGGACTGAGCACGGCCTATCTCAGTAGCGTAAAACCCATTAAGGTCACCTGTACGAATAAACAGCGTCTTTGAGCCGCCTTAGTTTTACGCTGATCGCCGCAACGGGATAAGCGATAAAAGGAGCAATTTGCGCCACGGCTCTGGTACTGCCTGAGTGGGTGGCAGTCACACTTCGGTAAGCTCATTCAGGTTGGCAACCCATGGCGTCAGTTTACTGGAACTTAGTATAGCATATAGTAGTATAGTATAATTGGGAAAAAAGGTAGGATCCCAGTCAATTGTTCATAAATAATGTCAATACTGAAAAACATATTTTCAGTTAGTGTCAATAAAAATAAATGTCCAATTATGTCAGTAAATTAAATACATATTCATGTCAGTAAAAAAGTTGTCCAAGATATCAGTCAGGAATGCTGAACTGTCGTTTGCCCAGAACTGATCTAGTTGGGACTTGAACTGATTTATTGTTACGGCATTTACTACAGCTTCAGGAAGACAATTCCAATCATTTACAACATGGATGCTGAAGCAGTGTCTTCTAATATCTTTCAAGGCATGGGGTTTGACTATTTTGAAGTGGTGGCCTCTGGTAATATGCCTGTCACTAAGCATAAAGAATTTGTTACAGTCCACCCTGTCGATGCATTTCTTTATTTCAAATACTTGTATCATATCCCCTCTCTTACATCTGTGGTATAGGGATGGAATCTTTAGTATCTTTAATTGCTGTGAATATGGCAAGTGGGGACCATTTTCTCAAGGCATGCAAAACTGCTGCTAATCACTGCAAGGTTCTGAAAAGCTTTGTTTACTACAAAAGCTGAATGTGCATGGCACTTGACTCTTGTTATCAATCCTGACACTAAGATCCTTCTCTTCTCGGACTTGAATCAAGTCTTTTCCATTCATTTTATATATGTGATGAGGATTTGTAGCCCCCCA
The DNA here is from genome assembly GCA_964020975.1 of Hermodice carunculata. NCBI lineage: Eukaryota > Metazoa > Annelida > Polychaeta > Eunicida > Amphinomidae > Hermodice > Hermodice carunculata. Next base: position 76,103,871 of record OZ026612.1, on the reverse strand, counting down.
AATGCATAGATTTGCATTTATCTGTATTAAAGCCCATTCGCCAAGTGTCTGCCCATTGTTCTAAGTCATACAGGTCACCTTGCATTCTTTCTGCATCTGCATCTGTTGCAATGGACCTATATACCTTGGCATCATCGGCAAATTATTTGCAAATGCCAGTGATACATGATGGCATATCATTTATAAATATTACAAGAGTATCGGTCCCAAAACTGATCCCTGAGGAATGCCACTAGTAACTTGTGCCCAATCAGACAGATGACCATCCACAATCACTTTTTGCCTTCTTCCTGTTAAAAAGCTTGTGATCCAGTCCAATACTTTTCCTTTAATGCCATACGCTTGCAGTTTCTTAATCAGGTGCTGATGTGGTACGGAGTCAAAAGATTTTCGAAAATCAAAATATATTACATCTAGGGGAGTACCATTTTCTAATATTTTGGTCCATTTTTCCATCATTTCCAAAAACTAAATATATTACATCTAGGGGAGTACCATTTTCTAATATTTTGGTCCATTCTTCCATCACTAATAGAAGTTGCGTCATACATGATCTCCCTGGTACAAATCCATACTGCTCATCTGCAAAGAGACCGTTATCCATCATGTGGGTCACCAAGGCATCTCTAATTAGAGATTCAAAAACTTTGACAATAATTACAGTCAGTGTAACTGGTCTACAGTTCCCAGCTACACTACGGCTTCCCTTCTTGTGGATAGGTACCACATGGGCCATTTTCCATATATCCAGCAGCTGCCCATAGTCTAAAGACTTCCTTAGGAGTAAACTTAAAGGTTCACATAGTTGTGCAGCTAGCTCATTTAAAACACGAGGATGCCAACCATCTGGTCATGTAGCTTTGCTTATCTTCAATTCAAGTAATTTTTTCTTGATAGTGTCACTCTGAATATCTATACTGTCCAGTGACAGGCTATCATATTGAGGCACTAGTGTTGGGATATTCTGAGTTGCTTCTTCAGTAAATACACTGCTCAAGAATTTGTTCAACACATCAGCTTTCTCTTTACTGGTAGCACTGATTCTCCGGTCTTCATTTAATAGGTTCCCAATTTTTGTTCTTGTTTTTAACTTAGAATTTGTGTATCTCCAAAATGCTTTGGGATTTATCTTAATTTCTCTAGCCAGCTTTTTTTCTAAGTCCTTTTGCAGCTTTCTTGATAACGCCCGCTACGCATTTCTTTGTCTGGCAAATCTTACATAGTCTGTATACTCCTTGGTCTCAGTATATCTCTTCCTTCGGTTGTACTTTTCTTTCGCATCCCATAGCTTTGGGCTTCATATAAATGTTCTTGCACTTTGTTTATATCTTGTTAAAAGATTCTGTGAATTTATTCCTTGCTGGCATGACGTCAAGAGACTCTAGCTGGTCCTTCCAATCTATATTAGTCATCATGTATCTAGCCCTGTTATAGTCTTCACGGTTATAATTTCTTCTCCGCTGCTCATTTTCTTCTTGATCAGAATAGCAATTTAGGTTGAAAGAAAGACAGAGATGATCGCTGTCTCCAAGTCCTGGTAGGTACTTAAAATCACTAATCATACCTTCTTCATTAGTCAGAATTAAGTCCAGAATGTTGGGGTTGTGACCTATCATATAGCGTGTTGGTTCAGTTACATGTTCATATAGGAAACATTCTTGCACAGTTTTATGAAAGTCTGTGAAAAATGGTTCAAACCTGCTGTGGAAAAGCTGCTTACCCAATCAATTTCATTATAATTAAAATCTCCTGTTATCAACAGTTGCTTAAATGTTTAAATGCGCAATGATATAAGTGGCCTTTCATACTAAGTACTGAGCATTTCATTGCGCAAGCTGCCTTGCTGTTCCCCTTCCGCGAAGACCAGCAAACCAGCGATTGAATTTTTGCTCTATTCTTGGATTCACCATCCTGGCACTTTAACTGCTCAGCCAATGAAAAGGTGTGAACAACAAACCTGCAGCCACACAAAGCTAGGTGAAAGCACACTCTGGCAACCTGTATATTCTTTGTAAACCATGTCAGAAAAAAAACTGCTCAAATACATTTTTGGGGGATATAATATACTCAAAATTACATAGTTTCATACATTGGACGTTCTTTTCTTCATGTCCAAAATTTGGAATCATCAAGACCGCAATTGTTTCCATATTGGGGATTTAAAAATGCAAAGTTTAACATCTAAGTGAATGGAGAGCATGGGATGTTTTCACCTAGCTAGGTTCTCGTATGTGTACACCTGTGACATCACGCTGAAACCAAGAATGAAGATTAGTTGGGATTTTATGAAGGCATTGCCATCTCTATATGGGGCAGCTTCACTATTGATCAGCTAAGACAAACCTTGTATGATTTAGATGGTTTTCTCAATAAACGCCGGTCTAATGCAGAATTTTTTAAGTCTACATAAAACGATTGTATACAAGCAAAGGTTGTATGTGGTACAGTTCAAATTTACGGCCAGTACTGGCGTATCGGAACATTTTGCAATCATAAAGTGGTCAAATTGTCTATTTCTGGGCCCAGTAGGTAATATGGCGACTGTTAATGCCAGTAACATGCATAATAAACAACCATTCTGCTGCAGTGCCGGTTGGCCATGTCCTAGGGTGGATTCGTTGCTTTACCAGTGTTATTCTGGTGCTATGCATAAGTTTCTCGTGCAATGACCCACTTTGTCTTGCACTTGCCTGTTTGCAGCCATCAACACCTAGCTAAAGAAGCCAATATAGGCCTCTGTGGCTTGACTTAAAGTTCCCTTAACCAGTCACCATTGCCATGCAATGCTAGAATCCTGGCAACCATAGGTGCCCGTTGCTTGAGTGAATCACTGAATGAGTTGTTTCCTAGTCAGCTTCAGCTACTCGTAATCTCAGCTTATCGTTTGGAAATCTTACCCTGGTCAAAATGTCCACGCAATAACAACATGGATTATGGACAGGCCCAGACGGCAAACCGCAAGGCATAAGCCTGAATGAACTCGGTCCAGCTCTGTGTGTGCCTATGATTGAATTTGCACAGAAACCACTGGTGATTCCTCCAAAAGTCCCAGACTCTTGAAGAGAACATGTTAAACGGATCGTGCAATTTTTACTTGCGCTCCGTAAACTTAACAAAACAATTGCAATCTTTTGTGCACACTGGAACATAATTATACTTACATCTGTTGACATGGCTGATGCTGTTGAATATATATGCAGTTAGATGGTTGTCGTTGTTCAGGCCCTGAATTCAATATCGACCAGCAAGCAACACGGTGTGAGGACCGAGGTGTGACCCAATTGAAATTGAAATGTCCTTGACCTTAGCCTGTATCGAAAGAAGCCGGTTCGGTGGTAAAGTGTGAGGTATAATACAAAATTTTCGCATTTTATCATAAACTTTACATTATTTTGACTAATTTCAACCACAGCTCTCAGTAAGTAAGAATAATGATCATAATTGTATATTTACCTCGTCTTCCCATCATGCGTCAGAGGTACCTGGGCGATAACTGAGAAGTAAATAGAAGCACGTGTTATGCTCAGCTAGTCGATTCTCTTGAAGTTGTTGGGGTTGTTGCAGTTTAAAAGTGTGGAATAGACCCATTTTTGAACGCAACAACAACAACTTCAAGAGAATCGATCGGCTTTGTCATTGCGTGGGTTCCCTGGAGCATGGAGGTAGTATAACACCTCCATGCCTGGACCTAGTCAGGCTAGTGTTATGCTTATGACGTTATCATGTGTTTTGTATTTGTACTTTGTTGTTGGGTGTCATGTCATTTGTCAAACAGCCCAGTTGTCCTAAAGCCCACTTGTTCTACAGTCTGTCTGTTATACAACATAATGAGGTGAGGTGAGGTGACATGACGTAAAGTGAGGTGACGTGGTGGTGAAGTGAAGTGAAGTGAAGTGAGATGGGATGAGATGAGGTTAGGCTAGAATCTAGATGAGTTCAGTCAAGAGGCATAAGTTGAGGCCAGGTTAGGCAAGGTGAGATGAGATGAGATGATGCTAGGTGAGATCGGTGAGGTGGGATGAAGTGACGTGAGATGAGGCAAGGTGAAATAATGCAGGGCTAGGTTTGATGAGGTGATGAGAAGGGAAAAATTAAAATGAAACAAAACACACACAAAATAAAATAAAATGAAAAAAAAAATGATATAATTATAGCCCCCAGGTTAAATGCACAGTGCAAGGGGACTCCAGCAAGAAGATTTCATCAATCTTTGCAGGAATATTCTGTATGCAGATGATCAGCTCAGGATGGTAGATGAGTGTTCAATGCCCCACTAGTCATGATAAACAATACAAAAACAAACAAAAAATGAAAGCAAAAAAAAAAAGAAAAAAAATCATGAAAAATTGAAAAAAATAATCACAGCATGACCGATTTCAACAAACTTGATAGAAACCCACTCAAGGTAGATCAAGTAAAATTGTACAACTTTGGTTTATGGTTCATTGCATGCAGCTATGTTGCAAACCTTTAAGTTGAAGTTGGAATGGCACCTTTATCTATAATAGTTTTCAAGCTATTCAAGATTTAAATTTTGCATACTCATCTAATTTGCATAAATTGAAATCCTAAAACTTTGGTTCATGGTTCATTGGATGTGCCTTTGCCACAAACCTAAAATTTAAAGTTGGAGTTTTGGAGATATTCAACTTTTAAATTATTCAGTGCCCCTAATTAGCATAATTTGATTTTCACAACTGTCATTTACTGTCCATCGTGTTGGCAGGTGTCCCCAATCTATAAATGCACATTGAAATTTTGTGTCTATCTGCGAAAGTTTGGAAGATGTGGAGCTTTTAACTTTTAAATTGCCCCTCACTTGCATAATTTTAAATGTCATGACTGTTCCAAACAATATGCACAATTTCATTGGTAGGTCAGTCACCATGGCAAGTTTGGTGGTTTTTGGACTAATAGCGTCCGAGAAAAACTCTAGACAAATTTTGGTGCCAGGGAAAGAAAAAATGAGGACTGCAACAGTCCTGTTCTCAGCTGAAATGTACATATACCTTGCAATTTTTTAAGATTTGCTCCCACAAAGTACAAAGCAATTCATAAAAAATCCAAAAATCAATGGAGCTTGTCCATTTGAACAAATTTGCCAGACCCACCCAAGGTACACTGCCTCCAAGTTTAAAGTCAATCTGACTGATGGTTTCGGAGAAGTCAAAAATGTGAATAAGCATTAGAATGCTTATGGACTTACATAATAATCAATAGGAAAGGGTCATTTACTGACAAGAACTGGAATTGAGAAAATCATTAAAAAGCAGGAATCCACAGCATTGCCTCCTAGTGACAACTTGGTTTGGCCCTTCTACAAAGAACATATCCACCAAGTTTCAGCTTAATCTGAGTGACGGTTCTGGAAAAAAAGTCGAAAGTAGCAATAACAAACAAATAAACATAAAAATTAGAAAAAAGTTGCCGCGCCCCCTAGTGAACAAATAAAGAACTAAGTCCCCAGATATGTTCCTGTGTGATATCAAAGCAATCGGGTGAGCAGTTTCAGAGAAGATTTTTCTAAGATTTGCCCAAGAAAAGAATCAGAAAACCCCCCAAAAATAAAAAAAATCACTGGAGCACAACCATTTGAACAAATCTGCTAGAAACCCACCCAGGGTACATTGCCACCAAGATTGAAGTCAATCTGTTAAACAGTTTTGCAGAAGAAGTCAAAAATGTGTATTTGCAGTAGAGTCCCCATTGACTTCCATAGTCATCAATAGGAAAGGTGCATTTATGGACAAGTACCCAACTTGAAAAAAAAATCGTTAAAAAATCAGGAATCCACAGCAGTGCCATATAGGGAACACCTTTGTTTGGACCCTTCCACAAGGAACATATCTACCAAGTTTCAACTTATTCTGAGTGACATTTCTGGAAACGAAGTCAAAAATAGCAAAAACACACAAAAACATGAAAAAAATAGAAAAGAAATGCAGCACCACCTGGTAAACAAATGTAGAACTAGGAGTCCCTAGGAGTGTTCCCGTGTGATATCAAAACAATTGGGTAGGTGAGTGGTTTCAGAGAAGATTTTTTACGCTTTGCTCCCCAAAAAAGAACAAAAGAATTCATAAAAAAATTGAAAAAAACACTCGAGCATGACCATTTGAACAAACTGGTAAAGACCCACCAAACGTACATTGCCACCAAGTTTGAAGACCCAAAGATATTAAATCCCATGACCTGCAAATGAAGAGACAGGACATATCCGTTTGTGTGTGGAATATACAGGGTTGCACAAATGGAACAATAGGCAACAAATTGGAGGCACAGGAAACAATGAACCTTACAAAATTTGACATAATCGGTCTCACTGAGACCCATGGTAATGATTCAACACCAATATGTCTTGAATGATACAAAACTGTTTCTCAAGTCAATCGTCCAAAACTCAACACTGCAAAAAAATACTCTGGAGGCGTTGTAGCAATGGTAAAACATGAAATTTCCAAAGGAGTATCATGTGTAAAGTCTCCTAACCTGTCTCATGATGTAATATGGTTGAAATTGTGCAAGTCATATTTCACAATACAAAATGACATCTACCTTGCAATTTTATGTATCAGTCCAGAGTACTCATCCTACAGCATGAGAGAAACCCGAGACACTTTTGAAAAACTTGAACATGATATTGCATATTTCTCACAAAGAGGTAAAATCATTCTTGCAGGGGACGTAAATGCACGAACTGGGCAAGGCCTGGACTACATTATTGATGATGACAACTCTGGGCATATCCCACTTCCTGGTGATTATATTCCTGATACAAATATTAAGAAAAGACTGAATCAGGACAAAAAATGTAATGGATATGGAAAATCATTACTAGATGTGTAAAACAACAGGTTTAAGAATTTTGAATGGCCGATCCTTTGGTGACAGCTTTGGGAAGTTAACCTGCCACCAATATAATGGCAGTAGCACAGTCGACTATGGTCTGGCCCATTATTCAATACTCAGAAGCATAACCTACTTCAAGGTCCTTGAATGGCATGAAACTCTTTCAGATCACTCCCCTATATCTTTCTCAATAGTAGCAAACTATTGCCCCCCAACTGACAACACCATTCAGTTAAGAAAACCAACAAATCAGTACAAATGGGACAAGGAATCGCCCCAAAAATTTAGAGAGACACTGTTAAACCCTGACATTCAGCTTGAACTTGATAATATAATATCCAATGAAAATAAGTCAAATGTGTCTTCTGAAATCATGCTTGACAAATTTGCCAAGATAATATACTCAGCAGCTGACAGGTCTCTTCGCAAAAGAAAACTGCTAAAAAAGAAGACTAAAGTTGTTCGAGAAAAATGGTTCGATAATTCTTGTTTAGAATTAAAACAGGAGTGTAAAAAATTAGCTAGACTGGTAGAAGAAGAACCCAAAAATGGAGACATTAGAAATATGCTGTTCCAAACAAAGAAAAGGTATAAACGTACACTAAAACAGACTAAGCATGAATTTAAAATGGTATTATTGAGGAAAATTGAATTCTTTCATGAGAAGAATCCCTCAGAGTACTGGAAAATAGTGAAAGAACTAAAAGACGTCCAAACACATTCAAACAAAATGGATATGGTTGAACCTAAAACATGGTGTACTTATTTTCAAAAGTTATTCAGTGCAAATCCTGCCAGGGATCAATCATTCGAGCAAGATATAACAGAGAAACTTCAACAACTGGAGAATCAAACTCTATTCAATGAGCTCAATATAAGAATTAAAGTGTCAGAGGTTCAAACAGTAATAAAGCTTTTACAGCCTAATAAAGCGGCAGGTCTAAATGGTATTCTGAACGAAATGCTTAAATCGGGCATGAAATTATTTTGTAAGCCTTTGACAGTAATATTTAATAAAATCCTTATAAGTGCTGACTATCCGGAGAGATGGGGCCAAGGCATGATCACAGCCATATATAAATCTGGTGATATCCATAACCCTGAAAATTACAGGGGGATTACCATTTGTAGCAATTTGGCAAAAGTATACAGTTCTGTACTGAACAACAGACTTACAAAATTTGTGAATGATAATAATTCAATTACTAAAGAACAAATTGGATTCTGCAAGCAAGCAAGAACCTCAGACCACATGTTTGTATTGAAAAGCTTAATTGATATATACACAAAACCAAAGCGTGGTCAACTATTTGCATGTTTTGTAGATCTTAAGAAAGCATTTGACAAAGTGTGGTGGCACAGTCTATTTTACAAAATGCTGAAATTAGGTATCAGTGGCAATTTTTATCACTCTGTTAAACAAATGTATAACAAAGCCACTAGTTGTGTAAGAACCACAAAAGGTCTAACCCCAGCATTCAAAATTCATCAAGGTGTGAGACGGAGAAATATTGAGCCCCACTCTCTTCAATTTATATGTAAATGATCTCCGCAAAGCTCTAGCAAAAGGAGTCACTGACCCAGTAAAATTAGGTAGTGTTGATATTCACTGTTTAATGTATGCAGATGATATGGTGCTACTTTCAAAGTCTAGAGAAGGGCTACAGACCTGTCTAAACAATCTACAAGTCTACTGTACAGAGTGGAAACTAGAAGTTAATCTGTTTAAAACTAAGATAATTATTTTCAACAAAACAGGAGAGCTTCAGAGAGAGCAATTTTTCTATGGTGATCAAACAATGGAATGTGTAAAACTTTACAAATACCTTGGTATCGAGTTCTGTAACTCTGGTACCTTTACTACTGCCATCCATAACCTTAAGACCAAAGCAATGAAAGCATGCTTTTCTTTGATAAAAACCATACAAGTAAATAACCTTATGCCCAGAATTGCCATAAAGCTATTTCATGTGCTCATAAATCCAATTATATTATATGGCAGTGAACTATGGGGAAGCTCTCTTCACTCAAAAACTCTTGAAAAAACTTTCAAAAACTGGGATAAATTCACTGGAGAGAAAGTACTTCTAAGCTTCAGTAAATTTGTTTTAGGGGTCCACAAAAATACCACCTCCATGGCAGTGAGAGGGGAACTTGGCATCCTTCCTCTTGGGTTGGATATTGTAAAAAGAATTTTTAAATTCAAGGAGCATATCTTGAAAGCCCCACAAAACTCTCTACTTGAATATACAAATCGGTGTAATAAAGATAAAATTTCATGGTGGTCGGGAGTTTCCCATCTAGAGCAGCAACAAGATATAACTGACAAAAACCCCTGTAACATGTACAAAGCTTTCAAAAACTCCTACAGTAATTACTGGGCAAAACCTATAAATATCAGTGACAAATTAAGAACATATGCCACTTTCAAAGAGCATCTCCGATATGAAAAATTCTTTGATATAATAAAAGATAAAAATCATAGATCAGCCCTTGTCAGCTTCAGGGTCAGCAGCCACCAACTGGCCATTGAATTGGGAAGATACTGCCTGCCCAAATTACCTGTCACTGAAAGAACATGTAAAGTATGTAAAGTCATTGAGGATGAGGAACACTTTTTATTGCACTGCACTTTGTACACCCAAAACAGAAAGCATTTATTTGATACAGTAAATAAAACTTGTTCACAATTGCATCAATGAATGACGAACAAAAAATGTTCTATCTGATGAATGCAGAGGATAATTTAATTAAAGAGACAGCAAAATTCTGCTACCAAGCCTTCGGAACACGAAAGGAAACCTTGTATCCTCCTACCCTTTAAGCCGCTCCAATGTGCAAATCCCAGACAATCCACACCCACATCTAACATTGTGTAGCATTGACCATCTGGACAAGCTAGTCAATCAGATAAATTTTAATTGCCCAGTTGGTACTTTTATTATGTAATTCACATGTAGTTATGTAGTTGGCAGTATTTTGTAGGGTACATTCCGTCCATCTCTAGATCTCACATGTATAATTTATAAATTTTAAATTGCTTGCAGTTTGTATGTAAAACTAACATGTTGGTGCTAAACCAAGTGGCTCAATATACACTTTGGCCACTAGATGGCATGACAAACTGAAATGTATGACTTATTATTTGTATTGCCTACAGATGGTGCTCATGTATGCTTTGGCCCAATCGGGCATTTATGCAATAAAGTACCTCTTTGAAGTCAATCTGAATGACAGTTTTGGAGAAGTCGAAAATGTGAATTCCCCGAAGAATACCCATTGACTTGCATAGTAATCAATAGGACAGGTGCACTTACAGATAAGTATCTGAATTGAAAAAATCATTAAAAAACAGGAATCCATAGCAGTGCCACATAGTGAGTAAGTTTGTTTGACCCTTTCACAAGGAACATATCCACCAAGTTTCAGCTTAATCTAAGTGACATTTTTGGAGAACAAGTCAAAAATAGCAAAAACACACAAAAATCATTAAAAAATAGAAAAGAAATGCAGCAGCACCTGGTGAACAAATGAAGAACTAGGAGTCCCTAGGAGTGCTACTATGTGATATCAAAACAATTGGGTGAGCAGTTTTAGAGGAGAAGATTTTTTTTTAAAGATTTGCCCCCAAAAAGAACAAAAAAAATTAAAAGGCAATCAGAGATTGCTGGGTCCATGCCCCCCCCCTCCCCCATTCATAACGTTGCAAATCACAGGTCTCATTTCAGAATGACCGTAGTCAATAAAAATACAAACTACAACTGTGACCCAGATACTTGACCTTGTGACCAACTTTTACACATGACACACTCTTGTGTCCAGATATACAAGTGTGTAAAGTTACGTGATTCTAAGTTGGAGGGCAACAGAATTGAAGGACAACAGAATTGTAGGTCAAGATATATGTGTGTGAAGTTTCATAAATAGCAAAGGAATTACAGCCTGGACATGATTTGTCACTGTGACCCAGATACTTGATCTATTGACCTACGTTTGGTACATGACACACCCTTATGTGTAGAGGCATCTGTGTATGAAGTTTCATGAATCCAAGTTACATAGTAAGGGAATTATAGCCCCGACCAATTTTATAACATATCACTGTGACCCAGATACTTAACCGAGTGACCTACATTTGGTACATGAGACACCCTTATGTCCAGATGCACCTGTGTTTATAGCCTGGATTTGAAAAGCTGAAAAGGAAAAAGCGATTACTATATGCCCCTCCTCCAGTAAAAGGGGGCATAATCACTGAAAATCAAAAAATCACTGGAGCATGACCATTTCAACCCTCTCTCTCTCTCACACAGGGGAAAAAATGAAAATCCATTTAGAGTGACCATCTGAACAAATTTTGTAGAGACCCACCAAAGAAATATTCTCAAGTTTGAAGTGGATTTAGATAATGATTTTGGGAAGTCTACAGTACGAATTGGGATCGACAGAAAGCAGATGAATGACCATCCTTTAAACTTATCTGACTGACAAGCAGGCTGGCATGAAAAAATGAGCTGTACAGACTTAACAATAAAGATGCAATTTTCCTTGGATATATTTTATTCATGATAATGAACAAACCACAAAAACATTGCTACATGCAACAGCATATAAAACTTTAGTTTCATGATATATATGATATTTGACTGTATGGCAAACACAACATGAAACAAAATAGCCACAGAGAGGTCAGTGTCCCTAACCACATCAATCTATGCATCAAACTGGTATTTTTTCCCAGCGTACTGATTGGACTATCCACTGTGCAATCCCATCCAATTCAATTTAGAAAGCTGAAGCCAAGGATTTGCAATATCCTGACAAAAGCACGTTAATTTTAAGATTAAAAAGAGGTACCATTTATTCATTGAAAACCATGCATATCTGGTTTAAAATAAGGCAATCAGAGATTGCTGGATCCATGGCCCCTTGTTTCATTTATAACTTTGCTAATCACAGGTTTCATTTTGGAATGACTGTAGTGAATAAAAATGGGCTATCACAGTGACCCAGATACCTGACCTAGTGACCTACTTTTATGCATGACATACTCTTGTGTCAAGATACACAGGTGTATAAAGTTTCATGATTCTAAGTCACAGGGCAACAGAATTACAGCCCAGGCATGAAGTATGAAGTTTTACATAAATGTTTCACCCTGACCCAGATACTTGACAGCGTTTGTACCAAGATTTGGCCCAAAATCCTACTCAAATTATTGGAGGAATGAATGTATGTACTTAGTTGGCAAATTAGGTTATTTTTACAACCCCTTTGAATTATACAGAGCCAAAATGTTCCAAAGAATTAAAATCTTGCTTACTTATAATGGCAGATCTCCACCAGAAAATAATTCAGTTCATTAAAAAATGCATAATTTGACATATTTGCAAAAATGTCCTGATTTTTACCCAAAATTTCCTACTAAATGGAGCCTTTTCTAGTCCTTTTGATAAAATAATCCTACTTTTTGGTCAAATCCTACAAAAGCAGGAAAATCTTACTCAGTATAGACACTGACATGACCTAGTGACCTACTTTTCTTTCATAACACACCTTTAGGTCAAGATATGTGTGTGAAGTTTCATGAAACGAAGTTAAATAGTAAAGGAATCATACCCCAGACACGATTTTACAAGAATATGTCACTGTGACCCAGATACTTTACCTGGAGACATACTTTTATATATGATACATCCTTATGTCCACATGCACCTGTGTGTAAAGTTTCATTAATCTAAGTTGAAAGACGAGAGTTATAGCCTAGACATGAATAGAGTAGACCAGATACTTGACTTTAGTGACCTATTTTGTTTCATGACACACCTTTAGATCAAGAGACCACCCAAGATACATCCCCACCATGTTTGAAGTAAATCTGGTTGACAGTTTTGGAGAAGACGTCAAAATTGTAAATTTCCATTACATTTCCTTTTGAATAACATGGCAATTAATACAATTGAAAAATGTGTTAAAATTAGGGATCCTCTGTATCACCACATGGTGACCAAGTTTGTTTAACCCTCTTACAAGCTACATTTCCACAAAGTTTCAGAACAATCTGAGTGATGGTTTGGGAGAAGTAAAAAAATAACCTTAACACACAAAACTTCATTTCAAAAAAATTGCAGCACCACCTTTTTAACAAATTAAGGTCCCTGGGTCCCCAGAAGTGTCCCTATGCAATTTCAAAGAAATTGGCGTGGCAGTTTTGGAGAAGATTTTGCCAAAAAATGAACCAAAAAATCATAACAAAATCCCCAAATCATTGGAATGTGACCATATCAACCAAAGGTAAATCCACACTAAGATTCAAGTGAATCCAACTGATTGTTTTATATTATAATTCAAACAAGCAAATTGTGGACAGACAGATGCTGATGTGGATGACGACGACGGACAACTGAAAGGACGATCCTATAACCTTAGCTGACTGACAAGTTAGCTGAGGTAATAATAATAATAATAAATGAGTACACAAACAAGCCATCAAATATGACATGTTGTGTATCAAAGGAAATACAAATTGTCCTGGTATATGGAGTTGCCTGCAAATTGTCAAATATATAAATTCCCATTCAATGTAGCGCAAGAGATAATGTATACCAATATTTCTACAATCTCCACTGATTTACCAACATAAGAAACAACTGCTTCTGTTTTTAGCAGCTTGCATGTTGAGTATACTTTCCTCTCTCTCTCTCTCTCTCTCTCTCTCTCTCTCTCTCTCTCTCTCTCTCTCTCTCTCTCTCTCTCTCTCTCTCTCTCTCTCTCTCTCTCTCTCTCTCTCTCTCTCTCTCTCTCTCTCTCTCTCTCTCTCTCTCTCTCTCTCTCTCTCTCTCTCTCTCTTTAGCAGCTTGCATGTTGAGTATACTTTCCTCTCTCTCTCTCTCTCTCTCTCTCTCTCTCTCTCTCTCTCTCTCTCTCTCTCTCTCTCTCTCTCTATATATATATATATATATATATATATATATATATATATATATATACTTTCTGGGGCTTCTCATCAAGGCTCCTATTAAAAATTTTGAACTTGTATACATTTCCCAAAGCTATGCTCCAATAGTTTCCATGCATGTATGGAACATTCGACTTACACCATCACATACAACCCATACAGGTGGCCACTCTCTTTTTTAAAAGGAAATCAACTTTGCTTGTTACTATTATCTGATTCTTGACTATACTGGCCAAGGTTGGAAGCCCATGAAATACATGTAAAAAGCTAAACTTGTTGAAAGATAAGACCACTGCTAAGCTTACTGGCCACAGACAAAACGACAGGCTTGCTCTTCAGACCTCCAGGGATAAGGTCCCACAGATAACTTCCCAAGTTGCCTCAGTTTGATGGGAGTTACGTGTACTTTCCCATACCCAAAAAAATATTCCTGTCATGATATATTGCAGCAGTACTGCACTAATATGTTATCACATTACTGCAGCAGTGACTTTTTTATCATGCAAATGAGCTTTGCTGCGATAATCACAGCTAGTGGCAATATATTGCAGTAGTATTGTTGCAATACTACAACACAGCTATATGATGCAGCTTCTGGTGATACTGCAGCAGTACTGCGGGAATATCGCCAAAACTAGCACTGCAGCAATATATTGATGTTTTACTGGGGAAAAGTCCAAATTCATATACCTGAGAGGTGGTGGTGTCCTAGCTTGACTATTGCCTGAGACCAAGGTCTCGGGCAATAGTCAAGCTGGGACACCACCACCTCTCAGGTACATACATTTGGACTATTGCCCATTAAAACAGGCAATATTTGTATACTATCCCATGGCTACATTTTCCGCGCAGTCTGTGCATGAAAATGCATCTGATCACATGACGTGACAATTCTTTCTACTGAACATTGCTCCAAGAGTATAAATACTCTACCACTATGATTGTGTCCCCACTAATTTACTTTGCAATAAGTTCATGCATTTGCATTAAAATTACCAAAAGCTTTCATCTTACTGCTACTTAAACTGCTCTGTCTTAAACTAGCTGGATTTCAAATGCAGTTCGTTTAAGTCTTATTGCTGAGGTTCCTTCTTCTCTCAGAACGGTTGGACTAAGAGTAGTAGTTGAGACCATGCAGCATTGCATGCCCTTTACCAACACTTCATTAAAACCAAGGGTAGCTTGTCACTTAATCAAAGAAGTAAGATAAAGTTTATTGACCAAATATGGACTCAAACTTGACTCACTAGTCACAGAATACAATATAATATATACAATACAATTATACAAAGACACAATGTTACAAGACAATACCACCATATCTTGCCTTGAAAGATATAGTTGAAGTATAGTCTCTGACACAAACTCAGAATCAGAGACCAATACACACTAGACACCCCAGAAAATGCAGTGTATGGATACTCATTACTGTATGATAATGGTTCATGACCTGAACCTTGGAGATGCTTTTCTTGCATCATGTTTTTTACATGTGTATGTCCATGTGGAGAATCATGGCAACCTCTAATTATGTAAAATCAGTTTCTCCAAGAGTCAATAAAATGTACAAGTGAAATATTTCCAATAGTATTAAAACTGTTACAACACAATTGAATGCATTTCTCTGTATCCAGTTCCCTGCAAAGCAGAATTTATTTTTACTGTTCTGACCCAGACATATGCCAGAGGCAGTAGATCATTATGAAGGCAAGTCATGAGGTCTTATCACAATGAAAACTTTATATACTAAAGTGCATGATAATGAAGGAACACCATAATGGATAAAACTATAAAAAACTGCAGATGTGGATACCAATCCACTTAATGATTTATGTAAAATTTTGGATCAATTCTGGGGAACTATAAAAAAAATATAAAACGATACACAAAACTGTATAATAATGAAAGCATGGCCTTATTTGCAAGTTCTCATTATTAAAATCTACAACCTAGCTATAGGGGGGACATATGTAAAAATCAGTTATCATTTTTGTGGGCACTAGGCCAGTACACTGGCCATTCCCTTTCTGGTGCTAAGTCATTGTACATCTACATGTATGTTCCAGCAGTCATTTGACAATGCAGACATTATTAAGACTGGAATGACCCTGACCCGCTACATGTATCTCCACCGTTCAGTTACCATAGTCCTGTGGAGCGACCACCAGGGGGCGCAGAAACCTTGGTGCCTGATCGGCGAGGTGTCTGGTCATCTACCTGTGCTCCTACAAACACATTATCATACATTATTTTTCACTGAGACTTAAAGTTAAATTCGCAACAAATTTTACTTTCTCTCTGAGCTGCATATGCATCGTCATCATCATATCACATGCAGTCCACAGTTAATTTGCCCCAATATGAAAAGTTGTTGGAATATCCCTTCTAAACTAAAAGGGAGGATTATTATTATTATGTAGTTAAAGTGCATAATAAGGGACAACATAATGGATAAAACTATAAAATTATTCAATATAAATTAAACTGTGATAGGTTTGAACCACAAAATTCCACAAATGGGACATGCGTGCAGAGTGTATGATCTTTCTAACTTTACTTCAGAGCTTATTCTAGCACAGGAAAAGTGGACCAACATGAGTAACCTGTAAAATTTGGAACTGGCACAAGTGAAAGACATGCACTATTAACAGTTGCAGCACTTCAATATTTTTAGGCCCTAGTTTTGGGCAGGGCATTTCTGCACTGTACTTAATTTTGGAAGTTCATAGCACAGCTACACTTGAAAAAAAAATCCATTGGTAACATGGTATAAATACCATAGGTCTGCTCTGCGGTTCATGCTTACCACTCAGGCTGAAGCTGGAGTCCTGCAAGTTACGGCCACCTCCTTTAGTCCTACCCCGGGAATGGAACTCCACATCCCCATCTGCCCCATTACTGTGCATAGCTGAGCTGGCATGTGATGGGATCGGCCGAGGGACATTTGGTGATGCAGACACATTCTGTTGCTGACTGTCTGATATCTGTATTACTGGCCCATCGTAGGGATCCCGCAGTACTCCTACCGTCTTGTTGGCCTACACACACAAAAATGTAAAAGCCACAAGTGCTTTCTTTATCTGTTAGTAATAATTATCTTTGGAACACTCCATCTAGCTAGCTTACCCTGTCTCTGGACACCATTCAGCCAGATTTGTTTTAATTTCTAAACCTGAAAAGAAAACTTTCTTGACTGGCCTGTGACTAGCAAGCAGTGGCACCATCTGTCACCTTGAACAAGCATCAGCTGTATGCACTCTCATGCAACCCAGCTGGTTTCTATCCACTCGCGAAGAAGTGGGTTTAAACTAGCGGGGTAGGACAGGGTGGGTGTTTGAGTGTTCCAGAGGTAAGTGTTACTAATAAATAAAGAAAGCACTTGTGGCTTTCATGTATCTGTAGCATAATACATTTCCTCTGGAACACTCTACCTGATAAACCAAGCGGAGTGGAGGAGGGCATGAAATACGCCAGATACAATCCTAGTAATAATATTACCTCACAGGTCAGCTATGTATAGAATACAGTACCATAACACTCAGAGGCCTAACTGAAAGCTGCAATACCGGTTGCAGAATTGGAAGATCTCCAGAGAACTACTGGAAAGACACATACCGGAGGAGCAATCAAGCTACCTTGCCCGTTATCTTACTACAGTTAGTATCAAATAATCACATATATCGCACCAATATAGAACCCAGTTCCAGTGGTGTCCTGCCTCTTTTTAGCCATCCGGTTGCTGTTCCCAGGGACTTGACAGACAGAGTCGTCATGTGGTTATTTCTGTGCACCAAAGGAGGTCATCGGAACTTGGTGCAGCGCCAACAGGTCACCATATGTCTGTGTCATATTCTAGAGATAGAAAGCTGTGAATGTAGTGTGCGCTTTCCGCCTGCATGTCCATATAATGTCTGACAGGGCCACATTGAGGAGCTAGGACCATGACACAGAGAATGCCCTAATGTTGTATGCTCTTTCTAACCCCCTGGGCCCGAAGGATTTCCTCTGAACCGGAAGTGGTTTCATAGGCCTTAATGACTGTGGCTTTCAACCATGCAGAGATGGTATTAGCCAGTATCAAGCCGGACTGCATTTGCTTCAACAGAAGGAAGAGAGCTCTCCTACTCTTCTGAGCATCCTTTATGCAATCCAGGTATCATTTGAGTGCAAGGACCAGACACAATGTTCTATCTGGCTCCGACCTATGGAAGGATGGAGCTAACGCTTTCATGGTGAAGCCAGTGAGAGCTGGGTCCGCAGCAACATGATTCTTGGCCTAGAAACCAAGATGTAAGGCTTCAAAGTGACAGAGTTGCCATCCTCCCACCACCTGATCTCCGTGGCATCTAGGGCATGAATTTCACTCCTTCTAGCCCCTGAAGCCAGAGTTAACAAGAAAACTGTCTTATAAGTTAGCCATTTGTGTGGAATGAGCTTTGGATCTTTCTCTTCAAACGGTGACTTTGTGAATGCTTGCAAGATCAGAGCTAATTAAGTCCCACTGTGGTACTATTCTGCTGCTGACCGGACAATCGGTGTAGAAGCTCTGGATCAAGCTGATAGATGTGGGTCTCATCTGAGGGAGCTGCCCAATTTCTTACTGAGTGATGCAGAGATCACTGTATGGTAACCTTATATCGTCCGTGGACTTTGCTCCTTTTCCTCAAATAAATATACGAGGAAATTGGCCACATCAGCAGATGAGACAGCCCAATTAAGGGTGTAACAGTTTTCCTGCACACCAATAGGTGAACAGCTTCCACCTTGAGTTATAAAAAGGTTCAGAGAAGATTTTCAAAGTTTACTTCTCACAATCCTTGCAGCCACAAGATCTGAGAAGCCTGCCTCTTGGACATGTTGTGCGACAACCTCCACTCCTGAAGATTCAGCACTACCGGATTCCGGTGAAACTGGGCAGCCTAGGCTGGACGAGTTGTTGATGCCAGGCTGGGAGTCAGAGCGGGAGCTCAACGCTAACTCCAGGAGGTCAAGAGACCAGCACTAGTCTCTTTTTGGCCACCAGAATGATCTCCGCCTTCTGTTCCCAGATCTTTCCCAGAATCTGAGGGATCAACGGGAAGGGAGGAAACACATATCCCCATGCATATTCCATTCCAGGTCATCGCCAAAGAATCTACTGCCAATGCTAGCTGTAGAGGCTCTGGGACTGGAGCCACAAACATGGGCAACTTGTGGATCTACCTGGTGGTGAATAGGTCCAAGTGAAGTGTCCCCTACCACTCCACATGGCTCGGACCACTCTCTGGTGTAATGACCACTCTGCCCCGATCACTTGTCCATTCCAGGACAGCTGATCGGACATGACGTTCCAGTGGCCACTGATGTGATGGGCGAGAATCCTTACTCCCTTGGCTATACACCATAGGAGTACCTTCTCAGTCAACCCAAACAACTGTTACAGTTTGGACTTCATACCTCCCTGTTTGTTCATGTGGGCTACCACGGTCCTGTTGTGTGACATCAATTTCACATCTTTCACCATCAGCTCGAACTTCAGGAGAGCTAGCTGCTTCCAGTTCTAGCCAATTGATGTGAAAGTTTGTCAACAGCACAGGCCAGATACCAGAGACAAGTACATTTGACACTTTACTTGTCCAAATTCAAGATGTAAATCAATTAGTCTTACTATTGTTGCCTTTTCCCTTAAATTATGGACAAGTGGAAATAACACTGCCTGCAATGTAGCAGGCAGTAGGGCCATGCATACACCTTCACAATTGAGTACATATATGTCTGACTATGGAACTGATACAGATTGTATTGCAACCAAGTAGACTGCAGGATCATCAATCCCTTATCTTTGTGCATTCAAGTAGATTGCAGGAAAAACAAGCTTACATATAACAGAGTCAATTAGGCTGCAGAAGAATCAAGTTTAGGTTACTCTGCAATCAAGAATATTGCAAAACGATCAAGCTCAGATTGTAGTACAGTCAAGTAGATTGCAGGATGATTAAGCTTGGATAGTTATGCAGTCAATAAGACTGCAGATGAATCAAGTTTAGGTTGCTCTGCAGTCAAGTTGACAGCAAGACTATCAAATTTAGATCCTCCTGTAGTCTACCTGCAATCAAAATTTGCTTCCTGCAACCATGCAAGCTAGCCGCAGTCTACCTGCAATCCATCTGCAATCATGCTGCAGTAAAATCATTCTGTAAGGGAATGGCCTGTAGAAGGGAAAAACACAAATGCTACTATGTGTTTACCATAAACTTACATTACATGTACTTTTACAATCATTCTGTCCTTCAAATGGACAGTATCTACAATTTTATAGGTCTGAACAACATTTTTATCCGTTTTCTTTCTTCTCTTGCCCTCCCCCTCCCCCCATTTCCATGTAAGTATTTTCACAACCACCTAGGCTTCCATTTTCAAGACTGATCCCTGCCAAATGGTACTGTGACCCACTTTTGACAGATCTCTATACAAAATCCAATGTCCTTGTGGGGAATGGTGACCTGTCGGAAGGTGCTGCCATCTAGCGACCCAGGTGAACATTGAGTAACTCTTTCCTGGGGGAGATTAGAAGGCGATAGAGGGATAGCGGCCATGTCTGTTGCCTGCATGAACCCACGTGTTGCAGAATGCTATGTACAGTTATCACATTAAACGAGAAGTACGTCCAACCATTGGCAGTCATTGTGTCATCCCCGACATTTGGTGCCGTGACCAGGATTCGAACCTGGGTTGTCATTTTACTTTAGTGGTTTTACTTTATTGGTCATGAAAGCTCACTTGTCAAGACCAAACCTTGGCAGTCTTGTATGACCAACTACTGTACTCCATATTATAATATAGCTGGGAGGGTTTGGCCAATCAGATAAAAGAACACACACCAAGTGACCTGTCTGTAACCTGTGGTACAGTCCCCTTTAATTGCCTTGTTTGGATATTGAGCAGACACCATTAGAGGGGGCACATACTGTGACTGTTGCGCCAATTGCAGTCATCCAAGCATGGTGATGAAATGAGTTTGTGGACATTTTGACAAACTTTGTAAGCTTTAAAGTGACATCATCAGATAAAACCTGTATCACAAATGGATTAAAACACTGCTAAGATTGACAGAGAGGCCTGTATTGGTAGATAGAAGGGCCTTGGGCCTTCTATCTGCCAATAAAAGGCCTCTCTTTAAGCTCTGCAGTGTTTTAATCATTTAATGTTACCTTATCCCGTTGATGTATTCTCTCATAGATGAGTCCGCAACCAGGTGGCATTGGAATAAACTTGCCTGCTCCTTGTGTAACATTCACCTATGAACATAAGTATTACTTTAAAATGTTGAACCATTACACTGACAAAAATTTTCAAAATGGGTCAGACAGGAAACAAAATGCATAATGGAGCACATTCTTCAGATAAACAAATGATACTATTATATCAGTCCAATGATGCACCATAAAAAGCAAACAATTTTAATTGCAGCATGAAGCTAAATGTATTTTGATCACGACTGACATTGAAGATAAATCCATGTTGACATGGTAACTACTCACAATCAATACTAAATAAACCTTCCATTCCACAAGTGGGACAGAAACACCTTTGAGTTCAATCGTGTTAAGTGCAACTTCCTTATCATCAACCAACATATTGAAAACATATTTCCCATACTACCTTACTCTTCTTAAGTTATTTTCAATTGATTCAACACATACCCTGCCTTCATCAACTGCAATCATGCCATTGGTGAGAACATATTCTGCAATCCCGTGGCAAACCATGCCTTCAAAAATGTTGAAGTCACAACTTTGATGGTGTGTGGAGGCTGAGATTGTCCGGGTGTTCTCTGGATCCCACACCACAATATCTGCATCTGAGCCCATTGCGATGCGGCCCTGAAAAAGAGCATCTACAGTAACTGCACAGATACCAGCTGTGGTTTCTTCTCAAAACAAATAAACAATATGGCAAAATTCATGTTCTAATATGGACCAGGTATGTGCTTTAGGATCTGTGGTGTTCAAAAGTACAATTATGATCATGTTTTGTTCTTCAAGTCATAAAATCCTAAAACCCTATTTTCAATGTGACGAATACACTACAACATCATTCTTCAAGACATACAATCGTACAACCCTGTTTTGAATGTGATCAATGCATAATACAATGGTACCTGCTGTATGTTGAAAAGTGCACCAACCAAAGATATCAAATCTCAATAAGATTTCATTACAGGCAAATTTGTGAACAAACATTCAGATTTGCTTCTGTTGTGTGAAAATGCTATGGACCAGTACAATTGTGGAAATAACTCTTCACATGTTCAATAAATTAAAGGTTCTAATGATTGCAACCTGTTTTATTTGCATATATGGGAAGTAAATGTGTTGTTCCATACATATCAATTACTTTTTTACACTTGCAATATTGAAATAGTATCTTCATTTGCCTTTTATAGTTGCTACTTTGAAATGCACACATTGTGAATGGTCATTCTTATCCAACACAGTTAGAGTGGCTGGGGTGCTAACATCCCAAATACATCACATGCAGAGTACAGATAGCAAGCATGGCAAGTGTATGGAGTATTAGCTGTCAAAGTGTCACATCTCTAACAGGAGTAGAAATGGGCACAGAAATGTGCATTTCGATCTCTCTATCCGCGGAGGACAAGTCATGTTGCTGCTGGGTGCAGCAACACCAAAGTTCCACAGTGAGCCTGTTTCAATAGGTGAGGTCAAGATCAGCTGCTTCATGTGGGCTGTCAGTTGAGGGCTCTGCAGGCAGGCGGGCTAGGTATGTGTCTTTCCATAGTTTCCATTGCAACTTTCACCTATGTACATATAACTGACAACAACTCTACCTAGAAACACCAAATTTCTTGTGGTAAATGGTTGTATATAGTTAAAATACTCCTGTAAATTTGGTAACTTTGCTGCAAAATTATTCAATGAGTTGAATGTTACTTTAACATAGAATCTAATGGGAATACACACCTCCAGCCCAAAAAAATGTTGTGTATTGGGTTGTATATTCAGCCAAATACACATACAATTGTTAATTGCAACCTCTCCTGTTTTCAAAGGACCCACATCTTTGCTGTCCATGAACTTGTGCCATGCAGATTCATGGGCCTACTTTATTTTGGTGGTTTCCTCAAGCTGACAAACCTATGGCTCAACATGATACAAAATAAAAAAAGCCCATAAATTCATTATCATTTTTGCATACATGCAGAAAAACTCTGTGAAGACAGTATCGTGTTATTCCTACAGCAGTTTGTGTACTAGCAGAAAATGACTTCACACCTGGCTAGCAGAGCATGTCTTTTGATCTCATTCACATTGATTGCTGGTGTCAACGAATATTTGGGCCCCTGGGCCCATCTATTCACCGAACAGATGGACCCCAGGCCCAAATATTTTGGGCACCCAGGGGCCCAAACATTCTGGAATATTTGAGCCCCCTTTCATATTTGATTTTTGTTACACTTCATGAGACATCTTAACTAGGGTTGTAACACTGATGATGTTGATAGTGCAAAATAGCAAAATTGGTCATGTTACAGTAGACTGAAGGTAAAAGGTGCTGGTCACAGTGTTTTGTCGGCTCAGCATGAGAATAGATTCAGCACAAAATGTAAAAAGTAGTCCTGAATCATGTGGATGGCATTATGATTGATGCAGAATTATGACCAGATGACTTGATCCTAAGTTTACTTTCTCTACAAAATGGGAAAGTTAACTTTGATGCAAGTATTTTCGGGATCTGAGTATAACAGTTATAATTGCATGGGCCAGTAATTTTCATGAATAGCCGAGCTAACCCAAACTACATGTACATGTACTTCTGTAAAATAAGTATAAGTGACTTTTAATTTCCAGTTATGTAGAAAGGGGCCGGGGGGGGGAGGCTTTTGATTCACAAATGTTTGGGCCACTTGACCCCTGAACAAAATCTAAGTGCCTCACTGGGGGGGGGGGGGGGGCAATTAATCTGGTACCAAATAGCCCCCTCCCCATATATATCTACTGCAAGGCATTTTACTTACAAATGGGGGGGCCCAAATATTCTGGAACCAAAGGGCTCCCTCCCCATATACATGTTTATTCACTGCAAGGCATTTACTTACAAATAGGGGGCCCAAATATTCTGGAACAAAGGGCCCCCTACCCATTTATATCAACTGCAAGGCATTTACTTACAAATAGGGGGCCCAAATATTCTGGAACCAAAGGGCCCATCCCCATTCACATCCACTTTAAGACACAAACAAATAGGGGGCCCAAATATTCTGTAACCAAAGAGTCCCCTCCCATTTATATCTACTTTAAGACACAAACAAATAGGGGGCCCAAATATCCTGGAACCAAAGGGCCCCTCCCCATTTATATCCACTTCAAGACACATACAAAAAGAGGAAATCAGCTGAAAACCCACATCCCTGATTCTATTACAGAATATTTAGGCCCTCCCAGTATGAAGGAGCTTTCTTCTCTTAAAAATCTGGTGTTTTATTGTAGTTGTTTGATTTACATTTATTTTACAAAATAATAGCATTTTACAAAAAAAAAAAATTCTTTTAGAGCTTACAGATATCATACAGGATGTATATATAGTGTGTTGGGCAAAAACTAAGTTATTCCAATTACTATGGGGGGGGGGGGGGGGGGCAAATGTTTGCTGGGGGCCCAAGTACTCTCTAACATTGGTGTAACACCAGTAGCTCACAGCCTCCACGCTGGCTGTGTGATATGGGTCGGTGGCATGAGACAAATTGCCAGAATGACAAATAACCGAATAAAGTTTACACTCAGCAAAATGGAAAACTTTGCAGGATTCTGCGAGTTGTGGGACTTTGCAATATTAAAGTCCAAATTCAAAGATTTCAGACAGTTGGACTAAACATATTACCTGCCTGTTGTACTAGCGCCAAGAGTGACACCAAATCAAAATAAAGTAAAAGATGGGCCATTTTAAATTACAATGAAGGCAACTATTTGATATTTATTAACAGGGGATGATTTGGGTGCATCCCATTCTCCCATCTGTTCTGTGTTGCTGGCATCATGTTAGAAGTCGCGGTACATGAACCACAACTGGTTTGTGTTGGTATGGCTTATTGTCCACTCTTCTGCTGCAATTTCCCTCTCTACTAAATCTTGTCCATCTTTATCAGAAAATGTGAAAGACAAATTCATATTGCCATCATCATCATCATCATCATCATCATCATCATCATCATCATCATCATCATCATCATCATCATCATCATCATCATCATCATCATCATCATCGCCGAAGTTCTTTGGTCTTGTCATGTCAAGCAGACTAGCACAAATGTAGTTCTGTGGGCTATTGCATGCTGGCTGGGAGCAAGGTTGCATTTCTGATGTCAGCAAAGTTTCAAGCCAGTGACCACGATCTGATGGAAAGCACACGTTTTTTGGTTTGCCAAGGAGGCTCATTTTAAATGCATCAAAACTATCATTTAAAATTAAGATATTGGTGAAAAACCACCAGATATTATTTATCTAAGACATCTGGACCCAAACTTTATCTAAAGTTAGACCCCATCACTCAATAAGACCTTTAAATTGCTGCATGTAACTTGCATGTGGCAAAACTAAATTCCAACAATGGGTAAATATCAGTTTTAGCTTTCCATAATTCTGAAACAAACACAAATGAAAGAAAATCCCCATGATGTTTTTTCTCCAAATAGGTGCACATAAAACAATGCACATGTCCAGTAATGGTATTTGATTGAACACATAAAGCTATTTTCCTACATGTACTAATAAAAGTATACTGTATTTCACTTGCATGTTACAAATTTAAGTATTAATTTAACAAATCATTCAGAAGTTGACATTTAAGGCAGATTTGAAATCTTTGGATCTGCACCCTTTTTAAAATATATACTCTGTTTAACTGTTTACATGTGAACTTTTCAATACATGTATGTGAGCCTTGTTCCATATGAGGTGCCCAAAAATGCTTTCGGTGTATCTCCTGTATTGAGAAATCTAGCTTTGTCTGCCAATACATGTACACAGTACACCAGAGCATACATGTTTTATCCAATCAACATGAAAGACTGCCACCAAAACATCCAGATTACAGTTCTATTAAGTACAACAGCTGCACAGAGACATAAAAATGGGAGAAATGTTTTGAGTGGTATGTGGTAAACATGCATTTACTATGAAGGGCTTTACACTTTGAAAAATTTACAAATCCAATGTCCTTGGTAAAGATCTGATATGGTAACAGATACATACCACTCCTTTCTCCCAAACAACTGACATTCTGTCCTCCACACCATTAACACCATAAGGAATTTTACGAAAATCATTCATGCCTAATGCTTTTTGGTTGGCATTAAACGTGCAGTTGTCGGTGCCTGTCAACTGCAGATCATTGCTGTAAATAAAAACATCAACAATTTTAATGACCATGACTTGCACTCGTATACAATTTAGATTGACTGTTCTTCCCCAATCATTAAGTAACATAAATATGTCAACATTTATGCAAGAAATAGCAACATATCAATGTACAGCATTATGTAGGAAATTCAAAGTTTTCAGCAAGAGGGCAAGAGCTGTTACAATAGAATCAGAGATACTGTATAATCATTTATATTCCTGACCATAAAATTTCCCAAATAAGACTCATAAGAGATTTTCCAGAGTTTTATTTTCCTGAATTGACACCAGCAAACAAAAAGAAAGTACTCATCATATGAGATGTCCCTATTTGTGTGTGTGGAAGTTTCTTTTTTATATTTTAATTAAAGTTACTCTACTATGTAAATGATATTTTGTGTTGTGACTTTATTGGATTTAACCTGCCAAAATTTTTGCGAGTTTAATATTCCTGAATAGGGTCTATATTCGGGAATATTTATCCCCCATGAAAATTTATGATTATACAGTAACCTGATATATCAGTATTCATTATAACTGTGATCCTGTGCTGCCACCTAGGCTGCAGCAAGGAACTCGGCAGGAAGGAAGGAGGGCAAATTCATATTTTAAGCATGGTCAAATAAGTTTCTGCGATAAAAGTAACAACTTCAGAAAGCAAAAACCTTGAGAATATATGCGTTAATTAAGTTTTTTAAACATACAAGATACTAAAATACATTTAGAAAACTTCATTTGTTTGGTAGAAAAGGTGTTATTTCAGGATGGTTAAGTTATATAATTGGTACATGTGCCCTGATCATGGCTGAAGCATAGTTCCATTGCCTGTAAACTGAGGAGACCAGAGCAGATCTGCAGCTAATATTGTTAAATATGAATACCTCCTATTGCCCAACATTAGCCAAAATGGTTGTCTACTAGCTGTCACACCCCATGAAAAAAATGTAGGGGATGTAACTATTGTGTTAACAAAACAAGAGGATCATGATGATCCTGTGCTCTGCTGACTGGAATGTGCTTTTACAGTATTGAGAAGAAGTCCAAAATGTAAATACAATAGTGCAACATATGCACTGTATGGTCATATATACATATACAGTGTCAGCACTCACTTACAGTTGCAAAGTTTGATATCCCATAACTTTGTCGAAAATTAACATATCCACATTATTTTTGCAAACTTACATTGTCTTAAGTTCAACTATATTTTGATAAAATTTTAAGCAATTCTGTTTAGCCATTCTGGACAAAAAGTTGAACATAGCCTTAGCACACAAAAATTCATAAAACAAGAGGGCTGTGTGAACAGCCCATGCTCAACTGACCTAGACCTTCATCACACTTACAGCTCTGTGAACTTGGGAAAGGATCAAGGTCACCAATGTTCTGAGTAAGTCTGAGCTTTATAGAAGAACACTAACATATGCAACATCAAGGTTCAAGTAGTTCTCAAGTTATAGTGACGTGTAAAATTCATTTATGTTGCACTGTGACCCCAGAAACGAGGTCAAGGTCATTCATGTACTGTCTAAGCATGACCCTCATACAGAAACATTAACATGTGCAGCATCACGGTACTAACTCAAAATAGATCTCAAGTTATTAACTTGAAGTAAACAGTAAATTTTGTGTCAGTGCTCCCGTGAATTAGCATTAGAATGCCAATTGACTTACATAGTAATCAATAGGAAAGCTGCATTGACCGCTAAGTACCCGAATGGAAAAAAATCCTTAAAAATCAGGAATCCAAAGCAATCCCACCCAGTAAACAACTTTGTTTGACCCTTCCATAAGAACATATGCATCACATTTCAGCTTGATCTGAGAAACGGTTCTGGAGAACAAGTGAAAAATAGCAAAACCATACAAAAAATTCATTTAAAAAAAAAAAAAAAAAATGCCAGTGCCACCTGGCGAACAAATTGGGAACTATGTGTTCCAAGGAGTGTCTATGTACGATATCAAAGCAATTGGGTGAGCAGTTTCAGAGGAAAAGAGTTTTTAAGGTTTACCCCAAAAAAGAACCAAAAAATTCATAAAAAATCCAAAATTCAATAGAGCATGACCATTTGAACAAACTATGTAGAGATCTTTCCAAGGCACATCCCCACCAAGTTTGAACTCAATCTGGCAAAAATTATTTAAATTATAACCATTAGAAGAAATTCCTATGTTAAACTTTCCTATTAAACCTTTTGTAAAGATTCTGGAAAAAAAAATCATAAAAAATCCAAAAATCATTGGAACATGACCATTGGAACCAACCTGGTAGACACCCACCCAAGGTACATCCTCAGTTTCGGAGAAGAAGACTTTTTAACATTTGTCCAGAAAAAAAAAACCAAAAAAAATTCATTAAAAAATCCAAAAATCACTGAACCATGGCCATTTGAACAAACCTGGTAGAAACCCACCCAAGGCATATTGCCACCAAGTTTGAAGTTAATCTGGATGACAGTTTTGGAGAAGTCGAAAATGTGAATTAACATTAGAATGCTCATTGACTTACATAGTTATCAGTAGAAAAGCTGCATTGACCGATAAGTACCCGAATTGAAAAAAAAAAAACGTTAGAAATCAGGAATCCGCAACATTCCCACATAGTGAACAACTTTGTTTGACCCTTTTACAAGGAACATATCCACCATGTTTCAGCTAAATCTGAATCACGGTTCTGTGGAAGAAGTCGGAAATAGCTTTAACACACAAAAATTCATAAACAAAAAAATTCATTAAACATCCAAAAATCACTGAACCATGGCCATTTGAACAAACCTGGTAAAGACCCACCCAAGGTACATTGACACCAAGTTTGAAGTCAATCTGGATGACGGTTTTGGAGAAGAAGTCAAAAATGTGAATTATCATTAGAATGTCCATTGACTGACATAGTGATAAATGGGAAAGCTGCATGGACCGATAAGTACCCAAATTGAAAAAATCGTTAAAAATCAGGAATCCACAGCATTGCCACTTAGTGAACAACTTTGTTTGACCCTTCTACAAGGAGCATATCCACCAAGTTTCAGCTTAATCGGAGTGATGGTTCTGGAGAAGAAGTTGAAAATAGCAAAAACACACAAAAAATTAAAAAAAATAGAAAAAAATTGCAGTGCCCTCTGGTGAACAAATTAAAAACTGAAAATCCCTGGGAGTGTCCCTGTGGGATATCAAAGCAATTGGGTGAGCACTTTCGGAGAAAAAGATTTTTTTAAGATTTCCCCCCAAAATAAATAATAAAATTCATAAAAATTCCAAAAATCACTGGACTGTGACCACTTGCATAAACTTGGTAGAGACCCACCCAAGGCACATCCCCACCAAGTATAAAGTTGATCTGGCCAATGGTTTTGGAGAAGAAGTCGAAAATGTGAATTGTGGACGACAGACCCTCACAAAAGCTCAGCTGACTGACAAGTCAGCTGAGCTAAAAATTGGAAAAACTCAGTGCCACCTGGTGGCCAAAATAAGAACTAGTTGACCCAAGGTGACCCTATGTGCAATATCAAAGCAATTGGCCAAGAAGTTCTGTAGAAGAGGAAATTTTCCTTTTTTTTCGAAAAAGAAATAACAAAATTCATAAAAAATATAAAAAATTATTGCATCATCATCTCCTTAGCAAACTGGGTAGAGTACACCTGGGGAACATCCATGTGAAAAATCAAAACATTCCATGCAGCAGTTTTGAGAAGAAGTTGAAAATGTAAAAAGTCTAACTACAGACAGACGGATGGTTTGACAGTTGCAGTGCCACCTGGTGACCATAAAAAGAACTAATTGACCCCAGGTGACCGTATTTGCAATATCAAAGCAATTGGTAAGGTAGTTCTTGAGACAAGGAAATTTTTTTTTTTTTTCAAAAAATAAATTTAAAAATTCATAAAAAATAGAAAAAAATATTGCTTCATCATCTCGTTCGTAAACTTTGTAGAGGTCCCCCTGGGCAACGCCCATGTGCAAAATTATAACATTCCATGCAGCTGTTTTTGAGAAGAAGTTGAAAATGTAAAAAGTTAAATGACAGACAGACGGATGGCTGGATGGTCACACCGCCATTTGCTGACCAAAATAACAACTGGGTAGGTGTCCTTAAGTGCAATGTCAAAGCAATTGGTAAGGTAGTTCTTGAGACAAGGAAATTTTATTTTTTTTCCAAAAAATAAATTGAAAAATTAATAAAAAAATTAGAAAAATTATTGCATCATCATCTCCTTTGCAAACTTGGTAGAGGTCCACCTGGGCAACACCCATGTGCAAAATCAAAACATTCCATGCAGCTGTTTTTGAGAAGTCCAAAATGTAAATACAATAGCGCAACATATGCACTGGTATACATATACAGTGGCAGCACTCACTTATAGTTGCAAAGTTTGATATCCCACAACTTTGATGAAAATTAACATATTCATATTATTTTTGCAAACTTTCATTGTCAAAAGTCCAACTATATTCTGATAAAATTTTAAGCAATTCTGTTTACCCATTCTGGACAAGAAGTTTAAAATAGCCTTAGCATACAAAAATTCATAAACAAACAGGCAAAAATTGCAGCGCCACCTGGTGGCCAAAATAAGAACTAGTTGACCCTAGATGACAGTATGGGCAATTTCAAAGCAATTGGGCAATTAGTTTTTGAGATGAGGAAATTTTTATTTTTTATTCAAAAAATGAATTAAAAAATTCATAAAATATTGAAAAATTATTGCATCATAATATCCTATGCTAACTTGGTAGTGGTCCACCTGGCAAATATCAACGTGTAAAATCAAAATATTCCATGCAGCGGTTTTTGAGAAGTCGAAAATGTAAAAAGGTCTAAGATGGATGGACAGATGGACGGACGAGGGACACAAATGTATTCTACAAGCTCTGCTGACTGACAAGTCAGCAGAGGTAAAAAAATACAGGTATTCTTGTCTTTCTAATAGACTCACTTGGCCAGAAGGTCCATGAGGTAGGCTGGAGTTGTGGGGTCAGGTCGCAAGGGTGGACTCGTCACATAGGCTGCTGCATGCCGCCAGCACTTACTCCTGTAGTGGGTCCCATCAGTCGCTAAACTAGCCGCAATAGACTCACCAAACACTATTTTACCTGTCAAGTACATTATCAAGTTTGTTTCAGCATGCTTATAATGATAGTATCCGTAGTATTATATCAACAGATAAAATTACCATGACATGGAACAAATTGGAGGAATTGTGAAAACATCAATGTATATGTACTCCCATTGACTCATATGCTTCCCCCAGGTCAAATAATTGACATTTTTAATATATAAATCTCAGCAAGTACGCCTGCCATCTTAAGCACCACCACCCCCCTACTTTTTTAAAAATCTGAGTCAGGTCTCAGAACATCATCAAATATGGCCAAAAACTGTTTCATACCTGTACCTATTACAAAATAGTTTTCAGTTTGTCCACTAACTGCTTTGGTCCTGTAAACTTTATTTTACATGTGATTTTGACACCACCACCACCCCCCCCCCCCCCCCCGCTTCATGTGCATGTCTGTATTTGCCCAAAACAATGTAGTCCACCTTCCCACCATGTCTAATAAATTGCCATGTAATTTTGCTCATCTCCCTCAGTTTTTGTCCAACTATCAATTCATCCTTGCATATGGCCACAGCCTAATAGTTACATAAAGATACCTCTAGACCACCATTTGCCTAGACCTTTGTGGCTGGGTTGAATGTTCACGATATCGTGTGAGTTTTCACTCACTTGATTCTGAAAACCTGACAGTCCTGTGGCGCCATCTCTTGGTTCCTGGTGGAACTGGTGGTGATTCCCGATGATATTGCCCATATCACCCTTCCTCTTTTGCACGCCATAACTGGCTTGCTCTTTTGAGTTGAAGCTCTGTGAACTTTTCTTTGCACTAATTGCTTTAGTGGTTTATGCATGCCTTAATCTGCAGAAAATCTTCTCTCAGCAGTCCAGGAATCTATGGAGACCACTGAAATAGTAAGTGCAAAGCTGGGCATTTGGCTTAGTGCTTAGATTTTCAAGATGGCATCTCAGCAAACAGATAGCAGAGAGGGAAAGCAGTGCACATCAGGCAATTGTCTCCTTTCGGGGACAGGCCATATTGGGTGTTGATCCATTGACCACTTTGTCTGCATCCTTGCATGTCCTTGTTGGATTGCGGACAAAGGCTAGATTCATGGAACCACTACATTGCAGCTCGGGATGACCATGCATCCTCAGGCACTGCTATGGTTGTTGCGTGCAGCTGGCTCAAGTTTGCTCTCGCGACTGAACTTGCAGATACTGCCAGGATTGGGGAGAAGACAAATGGCTGCTCTGTGAGCAGGCATGGAGAAAGTCTGATCATGCGAGGTGTAGGCGGCGGGTTGCAGCTGCCAAGCACTGAGCTGAGACGACTGGCTCCACTGAATCTTCACCATAGACCCCCCATGAGAAAAAGCGTAGACTTGCTTCGGCTTGTACGCAGTCCCAGATGGCGGATGTTTCTACACCTGATACCCCTTGGGAGAAGGTGAAGAAATGTCGGCATCGCAAGTCTGGAACCAAGAGATCACCACACGTAAATCTTGTGTGACCAACTTTGCCCCAAACAACTGTCACTTCTGCCCTTGGCACTGATCCAAAGCTCACCATGACTTTGGAGTCTATGTCACTGAGCATGAAGATGCAGGCTGTTTCTTCTTCCAACTCTGTGCCAGAGAATTCAGCCAAGTATTGATTGCAGCTGTCTCACTGTCCTCCGGGTCCAAGCGCTCAGACATGCAGCAGTCGCGCAAACTGGCACATCTGGAATGGAAACTTTTGGGTTCCCACCCATAAGTCCGAGAAGTACGCATAGCCAGCACCCCAGCCAGTGCGAGAGCTCAGATCATAAATCAGGAGTGCTGGCTAAAGCACCAGTGCCCAAGCATACATCCCAAGCTCCTGGGTCTGAAAGGTTGAATTGTAAGCAGAAGGGAAGTAGAAGGAAGACACCCAGACCAGCGGGGTGCCTTCCATTGTTGATGGCTCTTTGGCTCATGCTTTGTGGGCACCTGCGGTCCAAGTGGAACCTTCTGTTCCCCCAACAACAGCAGTAACAGCAGTCCCTTCTGCACCTCAGATGGCTTTGCCCCAGAGCGAGCAGTTGGCAATCCCGTTTGGTCCTGCATTTGAGCCTAGTATGCTGCCTTACTCTCTGGAGCGGCAGGTGGAGCTTGAGCTTCTTGAGGATCAGGGGTTGCATGAAGAGGCTCTGTCTTCTTCCTCATTGGCCACCACTGCTGTTGCCGAGTCTGTGCAGACTCTGTTGGTGGAGCAGCTGGCTACTTCTACCTTGACCAAGTTCTTGCATGAGGCCTGGGAGTTCTCTGAACTCCCTCCAGACCCCTCTTGCCTGCAGACTTTTCCCTCAGCGGCGGCTGAGGTTCTGGATAGAGGCCTCTCAGAGACTCAGCCGGATCTTTCCGGCCAGCAGACTCCTCAGTTGGCGGCTGCTGAGATCTCGGCTTATGAGCCTTCCTTGCCTCCCCTGTCTGTCCCCAAATGGGATGCTCAGGTCAAGGCGGTGTCTGTGGCTGCGACTACTTCTGCGGAGGTTCTTGCAACCCTCACACAAGGCATGGTGACAGATCCCCTGCTGTCACAGATAGCTGCTCCATCGCACTTGGACAATGTGTTGTTCGATGAGGCCTTGGGCATTACCACCCCCCTTGCTAGTTTGGAATTTTCGCACCTGAACAATGAGGCAGAGGATGAGCTTTTGCTGTCAAATTCATCCGTCAGGAGACCTCGACCTAGGTTGAAGGCTCTCCGCACACACTGTTCCCGCTTTGACAGGCACAGAGAGCCAGTGACCATGGATTCTTTCCAGGCCTTGGCCCCTACTCCCAGGGACATGGCACCTGCTCCTGCTAAGCGTTATGACCATGTCAAGGCTCTTATTTAGAGCCTTGTTGGTGATAAGCCATGGCCCCACCATGGGAGGAGAGGTTGGGTGCTGTTGCACTGTTGTGCCAGGGCTTGTCTTTGGAGGACAAGCTGCAGCACGTGCCAATACCATTTTCACCTTTTGTAGCTGAGTTTTATGACCAGCTCACATCCAATACTTGTTGCACCCAGGTTTCTGTGAAGCCCCCAACGACTGGCTACCTAAGGCAGGGGCAAGTCCTCCCTCAGCTGGTTGTTCAGGGGAGATGGTACTCTGCGTCTGAGCAGATCTTCCTAATGGGTCCACTGCTGGTGGACTTAGACTGGAAGGAGTTTGATGCTCGGCAGCTGAACACTGTCATGGCATCCGCAGAGGCCTTCAGATGGTTGGAAGAAGATGCCAGGGAATCCATCCTTTCGGCGTCCTACTGCAATGTCATTGGTTGCCTTGGGCCACCAGGCATGCTCCAAGGCGCTGACCGACTCTGCTCAGTCGTTTTCATCCTTGACCACCTCAGCCCCAAAGTGCAGTACTTCTCAGACCATGTCAGCCCAACCATTGACTCACACCCCCTCAGGGGCACGACGACCTGGGAGAGGCAGACAGCAATCCAGGAAGAACAAGCCTTCTGGTAAGAGGCAAGAAGTTGGGAAAGCTTTGGCATCCTGACTCTTGTATCCTAGAAAAGAACATCTCAGGATTACCAACCAACACACTGTTAGCCTCAGTGTGGCACCTGGTCGGTGGCAGCCTCACCACATATCGCATGCAATGGGAGTCTATCACAGATGATTCCCTCGTCCTCAACATCCTGACACACAGCTACACGCTGACTTTTTGTGAAGACAGGCCTCTGTTGAGCCGAGAATCACAGTGGTTTGCTCCACCCACCTCAAAACCCAAAGCATCGGCCTTCCTGGAGGCGGTTGAGATGTTTTGAAGCAAGTGTGCCACAGCGCCAGTAGAGAATCAAGGTTCTCCAAGCTTTTACAACTTACTCTTCCTGGTCCTCAAGAGGGACAGAGGATGGCAGATGGGCGAGAGACCTGGGCTCTCAAGCCTTGGTGATGATTCTCACCCAGGATCACCTGCACCCTCATTGGTGGACTGTGACATAGAACATCACAAAGGGACAAATGCTGGAACCTTTTCAGGCCCAGCTCACCATTTACCTGCACTTTTTTTGATCCGGGTGGGTAGCTCATGTGGAGAGCTGGACGGCGTTAGGCCTTTACCCGTCATCGTCCGGGTCCCACCACATAAACTGGTTGGAATTGGAGGCGATAAGCTTAGTGCTCCTCCACTTCTGAGACCTGGTGGACAACAAACATGTCCTCATAATGTGCAGCAACAGGACATAGCTTTCCTCAACAGGCAAGGTGGGACATGGTCCAAGAAGCTGACAGAGTTGGCCGGGTGCATCACCAGATTGTGATATGACCACAATGTCTGCACACATGCAAGGCATGTCCCCGGACATAGGAATGTCCTGGCTGACCAACTCTGAAGAAGGGGTCATCCAGTAGGGATGGAGTGGTCGCTCCACCCCAGAGTCATTCAGGCCAAGTGTGCAAGATGGGGTAATCCACAGGTGGATCTGTTCACGACTTGGGAGAATGTTAAACTGCTGGTTCATGTCTTGCCTGTACAAGACCCCCAAGCCCTAGCAGTGGATGCTCTAGCAATAGACTGGGGCAACCTGTGGGTGTACGCCTCTCTGCCTTGCCAGATCCTTCTAAGGGTACTGTGCAAAGTTCGGTCCCATGGCTGCAATCTGATCCTTGTCGCCCCCTGGTGGCCCCAGAGTGATTGCTCGGTAGACCTACTGGAATAAAGTGTCCAGCCTCCGCTACAATTACCGGCATGGCTGAAGCTTCTGGTGTAGCCACATACAAGCATGTTCTACAGGAACCCTCAAGTGCTGAACCTTCACATTTGGCAGTTATATCACAGCACATTCACGACAGAGGCTTCTCAGAATCAGTCTCAATGAGAATTGCCAGAGGAGGGGTTCGATCTTCTCTAACTGTATACTCAGCTGACTGGAATGTGTTTTCCGACTGGTGCACCAGTAAGGGAATTCATCCTTGGTCTCCGCACATTGCAGACATTGCCGACTTCCTGTTGTGTCAGTGGGAAGTCTTAGGCAAGAACTCAAGAAAAGTGGAGGGTTTCTGATCAGCCATCTCTTCAACTCTTGCCAACATCTTAGACGTTTGCATTGGGAGTGATCCTTATCTGTCAGTGCCCATTGCATCCTTCTATACCGACAGGTCAGCTATGCGAAAGGTCCTGCCCAGGTGGACCTACTGCTGGTTTTAGATCTGGCTACAGCTTTTAAGGGTTTTACCCTCTGTGCTATGGATGCTGCCCTTCCTCTCAAGGAGAGGGCCTTTAGACCAGTGAGAGCTCTTCACCGGTACCTTCTTGCATGCAAGGACTCGGAGGACAGAGTCCTTCTACTACTGAGTAGCCTGTGCAAGGAGCAAGTTTGCAGAAGCATGATTGCGTCATAGATTAAGCAGATGATCCTTAAGGCCTATGAGATCTCACTGGAAAGACCTGGTGCCTTGCAGCTTGTCTCAGCTAGAGCTCACAAGGTTTGAGCCTTTAATGCCTCTTGGCGTGCCCTGCGGAATGTCACAGTTGTTGACATTTTGTGGGCCTGTAGCTGGCTACCATCCAACGACTTTTGCTGAGCACTACTTGCGTGACATGACAGTGCTAAAGGAAGGTATGTATACCTTTGCGGGCATAACAGGCTCCTTTGCTTAGGTTCCAATACTCATTTGTTAGGCCTTCTGGATATAGAGCAGCCACTGTGTTCCAGCCTATGGCACTCTTGTGGTTTAGATTTGATGCAGACATATAGGTTGGTACATTTCTTAGTGGGATTTGTAGGGCTTTGTGCCTAGCTGACCTAACCTCAAACAGTATCAGGCAGTCACACTGTCCTCCCGGCCCATTGCCTGTCTGACACAGGAGTTCACTCCCAATTGAACCATATAGCCCCCCCCCCCATGCCCGCCATTTTTGCGACCAGGTCTTGTAAAAGATCTCCAGGTCTGATGGAGCTGAAACCAATAACGTCTACCCATTGGACGGACATTTGTCATGTTGGAAGGGGAGCACCGGCAGGTTCAGTGCAGTCACATGCTGGTAGGTAAAGAGGGTTCCGGTTTGGGCTGGATTCTGCTGTCGGTGGGCTCAACTCCACGTAGCTCTGAGGTCTTCCCTCTTTCAGAAGTCACCTCCTCACATGTACCGATTGTTACCCCCAAACTGCCAGTCTGGATGTTTTGTTTATTCAAAATGTTTGATTGTTTGGGGTGGACAATAAAGCAGGGTTCTAGGATTTTCCTTTTCCAGGGATTGACTTCATGATTCTCGTTCGTTTGTTTTGGTTCCGGCCAGTTTCTTGGTTTTGTCAGTTGTCTCACTTCAGTTTCCTTGGACAGATTGCTGACTTGTCTCCCTGTTGTGCTGAGAAACTTTTTGTCCAGATCGTTCTTGATTTCAACTTTTGGGCACCGATGTATTCTGCAATATGTGAGCCTTGATTACATTTGTGGTGCTTTGCTGTTTTATTTGTCCTGTGACTGATGTTATGTTACAAAATTGTTCTACCAGAAGAGAAGGATTGAGAGACACTGTGGTACCAAATTATGCTCTTTTGAATGCTGGAGCTAGAATCCTCGCCTTTCAGTCCCATGATGCCAGCACAAAAGTCAAGTTTGGATATTGAGCCTACTGTGAAGGACACTGACCTTTCGCTTGATTTTGATTCAAACATGTCAACTATTGCCGAAGAACTTGATGATTTAACAGAAGACAATTGTTGATTTGGAGGCGGACTTGGCCAAGAAGATGGAGCAGCTTGAAAGACACAAGAAATTTCAAAGAATCCGACAGTTAAAATCACAAATTAAGTCAGTTTCCAATACACTCAAGCGTCTCGACCAGCAATCTGATGGAAAGAAGTCGCATGGTTCCCCAAAGGTCAAGGGGCACAATGTTGTTAATTCTGGGGGAGCCAACAGTGCTGGAGTCTTGGATATCAATTTGAGGATTTGCAGAAACAAGCTTAAGTGAGACTTGGAGCCATTGGTCATGTTTCTGGCGGTAAATCTCATACAAAGCAGCATGGTCTGGGTCCCTCTATTGGGGGTCATTCTAAGGGTCTAGGCAAATGGTGGTTGAGAGGTAAGTATACTTACCAATACTAATATTACTCCTAAATATCTCTTATCTGTCTGATGCATTATCTGTTTCTTGTTTAGTCTTTCAAATGTCATTGATAGTTGGCTCCCATACATCTCAGTGAACATGAAAACTCTCATGGCTGCTTCCATTTCAAACATGTCCACCATTTTTCTGCTAAGTTTTACTGGGTCACGTTTCACAAATGATGTTGACCCATTGGAGGGGTTCCCCTATCTACCACCATGGAAGACATCTTGAATGAACAACAGGCGGCAAATATGACCGAGATCAATGCAATATAAGAATGGAGTGACAGAGAAAGTGATAATGGTGACATAGACTTTTTTTAGTCCAGACTCTCCTGGACAGTAATTTGTTTAATTGTGAACCACATGTCCCAGTAAAAGATTGCAGAAAAATAATAAAAACAGCAGATGCATTTGAAACGGCAGCAGTTGTGAAACAATGACATATGTAGTTAGCATGTGCCATCTTATCTGACTGGATTTCATGAATGCTGTTCAGAACAGTCTACTCTTCAGGCCAGTAAACCCCACTAGATTGAAGGACTATACATTTACTGCCATAATGGATTAATTACAGTATCTGGAACTGTAAGTAGAGTGAAGTAAAATGAAGTTTTTCTACAATGAAACTATTATCAAAAAACATTGCTCACCATATGTCCCTTAAGCTGTTCTCCACTCACTTTAGTTGTTTTCCCAGAGTTCCCATATATTTTCTGTTGGTCCAGTGACAATCCATGCTGCTACAGCAACTGCAGTCTAGGCCCTGTGGCATGGCATAGCACCCCTGGCA
This sequence comes from Hermodice carunculata, assembly GCA_964020975.1. Taxonomy (NCBI): domain Eukaryota; kingdom Metazoa; phylum Annelida; class Polychaeta; order Eunicida; family Amphinomidae; genus Hermodice; species Hermodice carunculata. Next base: position 76,064,742 of record OZ026612.1, on the reverse strand, counting down.
GTAGTAATGTGTACTAGCAAGCCTGTGCAAACCAGTTTCCTACTCTGGCATCCATCGTTGGCGGACGCATTTTGTTGGAAGCCCCGAATATTCTGTTACCTTTTCAGTACTGCAGTAACTAAAATTGGCTTGACAGACACTCTACAGTATGATGCCTCCTCCTCCTTGAGCAGGATGGGTATACATGGGCAACCCTACAGTATGATGGATCCCCCTCTTTCAACAGGATGAATACATGCAAGGACAAGCCTACAGTATGATGCCTCCCCTCCTTCAGCAGGATGGATACATGGACAACCCTACAGTGTGATGCCCCCCTCCTTCAGCAGGATGGATACATGGGCAACCCTACAGTGTGATGCCTGCCCCTCCTTCAGCAGGATGGATACATGGGCAATCCTACAGTGTGATGCCTGCCCCTTTTTCATCAGGATACATAGGCCAATCTACACTATCATGCCTGTTCCTCTTAAAAGGTGACACCAGAAGACTGATTTGTGAAGATAATAGTGCGGGTACTTCATGTACTAGTGACATATACCTACGGAATCTGAATGATAGGAGCCATACACACATATAAGTGAAGAACCAACTTTCATAGTGATGTCATTTTTTGAGCCCAATTTTCAAATGGAAGACTGCATGGTACAACTTTTTGCAAACCCTGGGCAATTTTCTAAATGTATAGTACACTGGTTAAACTGGGGTCATTATGTACTGAACATCATAATCCACATCAAATAGCCCTCATATTATGACCTATTACTACATACAGTAAAATTTAGCAAAATAGATGCCAAAGGCATGGTCTAACTGCACATGTATGATGGATGATCCTACCATACTGGTGAACTTATAAATGTGGCCTCCCATGCCAGATGATCTCTTACAAGAAAGGTTACTGGATACATTTATATACATTGTACCTACCTGTCCTCCTGGCATTGGCTACAGCATCAGCAGAAGTCTTACTCATCACATGGACCACATACAGTGGACAGTTGGCCTGGCTGGCTAGTGTTATGGCCCTGCCAGTTGCCTCTGTCTCTACCTGCCCATGGAAAAAATTATAAGAAAAGGGGGGTAAAACACAACTGTGAAATGCAAAAAATATAGGTCAGCAGAGTTAATAAATCACAAAATTGTAGGTCAACTTGGTGCATTGCATTCGCAATTATGCTAATATACTTTGACTGACTTGGAAAGTATTCTTGCAGAGAGAAAAGTTCCAACTGTGCCTTTTTAAGGTAAAACAACAGATTTACATGACATCCACCAAATTCAACAGTTCCATCACAGTATATGCCTGTCTGATATTCCTAAACATGTACAATAAAGCACCCATATTTGCATTTCTCTCCAGTTTCCAGTTTATGTGTTCCTGGCATTGGCTCCAGTGTCAGCAGAAGTCTTACTCATCACATGGACCACATACAGTGGACAGTTGGCCTGGCTGGCTAGTGTTATAGCCCTGCCAGTTGCCTCTGTCTCTACCTGCCCATGGAAAAATGAAAAAACAAACAAACAAACAAAGAAACAAACAAACAGTGAAATGTCCAAAATAAATGTCAGCAGAACTGCCCTTTCTGTTGAAAGTAAGATATAAATTACAAAATTATGGGCCAACTTGGCACATTGTGATGTGATAGCAATCAGGCTCTCTATACTTTGACTGATTTGGAAAGTATTCTTGCAGGGAGAAGAGTTTCAACTTTGCCTTTTTAAGCTAAAACAACAGATTTACAAGACATCCACCAAATTCAACAGTTCCATAACAGCATTTCATGCCTGTCTTAAAGCGTTTATATTCCTCAACATGTAGAATAAGTGCCAGTATTTGTATTTCTCTCCAGTTTCCAATTTATCTGCAGAGTTTTATGACTTTTGTGGGTAGAAAACAGTTTTACACGTCACGCGGAAGGAATAAACAATGATCAGAAACACTATTAATAAAACTCTTTACTTCCCTGCCTTGTTTCTCTTACTGTTTCATGCATCAGTAGATGACAATAACTTCATGGTCAGTACAATAACAAGATATTTTCCTATGCAATCAATCAAATCAATTTTGCTCTGTTCATTTTATAATCAAACTGATGTTCATTATAAAAACTGAGAGAACTCAAAAAAGCTAACCTCCTCTGTTCTGGACAATGCATGGCCTTCTGGTCCTGTAATGCCAGCAGCAATAAGCTCCTGAGATTTCTACAAGAACAACACCCACAGAACATTGCAGTGCAATCACATATCTCCACAATATACCCTTAGTTATCTGACTTTGTCATTTGAAGTGAAGTGAAAGATCATTTCCTCCCCAAGCCGCACTCCCCAACCTTCCCTGGCATAACTTGGGCACATTGTACCCAATCTGTGGCAAGGAATGCTGTTGACCTGGGACACGTTTTCTTGATAAGTCTTACCTACATTTTTCATTCAAATTGATTGTTACTGTTGAAATTAGAACAGTCATCACCGACAGACTGCTACCCCCCCCCCCCCATGTACATTCATGGGTCCTGTGACTTTAAAAATGAGGTGAAGGTCACCAAAGTGTAATCAAGTCAAGAAATAAGTGCAAGCTTGTACAATTGAGGTAAATTTGAGTTTGATGTGGCCTGTAAATCATTTAAGATATCTGGCATGGATTCTGCTACAGATGGTAAGTTGGACTTGCAAGCTGAAAACTGTATACCCCCTCCACTCAACTCCACTTTCATGGGGTATAATTACTCAGAATATTGAAGTAAACAACATTTGCCCACCAGCCAGTTTTGGTCAGTTTATGGGGTAAACAGTTCAGAGATTTTGCAGTACTTTTTGAACCACTGCTGCTGACCTTCTCTATGATGCTGCCATTTTCAGCGTGGACCTGTGCCAAGGCTCCTAGCTCCTTACACTTTAGAAAGCATTCATACATCTCTGTGTCACTGATCATAAACACATCCTTGTATGCCAGGAACATCTTGAATGAGTTGATTCCTGTAGCAAAAAACACACTGACAATATGTGCACAAGATAATAGATACACCCAAAAGCCTGGGGAATGTGCAAACTTTATAATAACACCTAAAATAATACCATATGGGAAAACAATTATTTTCTTAAAATGTAAGCTGTGACACTTTTAATTTTCTGCAGTATGTTCTTTAAATTGCCTTCATCAAATAATTTTTTTACCATCTAGTCACTCATCAAAACAAAAAATACATGCACACGTACTAATAAAAACTTACAGCATTCCTTTGGATGCAATTAATCCATGAAAATTCATGATCCTATAGTCTGACACACATGAAAGATTCATGGACACAAATGACTTTCACTCATTCTACAGACAAGTGACCAGCTATAATCATTGCTACAATTGTTTCATGCTTGCCATGGGTTCAACATATGTTCAACATGTTTTGGCATTTTTTACTCATTACTGTATCATGACAGATAACAACAGAAACAAGATATCGTGCACAGCACTTAATACCCTTTGGCCAACATGGTTTCATTACGTTCAGTGACTGAAGTTTGACCTTTGAAGGACACTCAAGATAAAATTGAAAAACACCAAAAGAAAGCACTTAAGTACTACAGTAAAACCTGCCTAACCAAACACCTCCATATACCGAACACCCCCTTATACTGAACACTTTTTCTAGTTCCCAATTTTTTCCCATATACTTCCATTATAAGTAAACTTCCCTATACTGAACATGAACACTCCACTTGAACACCACTTTTCCATAAAACCTCCCTATACTGAACACATACTCAGCAAATTTGTGTGTATATGCACTGACTAATTAATGATAAATACGAGCTGAGACAAGGCAAATGGGCGTTAAGTCTGAGAGGCTGATGTCCGACCAGTTTCGTTGATTTATTCAACTCATCAGGGATGGTTACGAAGACTGCCTGAGCCCTTATATACCTATTCGGAGTTAAGCTTGTTGTTACGTTACACACGTGTATTGTGTTTACGATCTAAGCATGATTGGCCATGATTGACTGTTTATATCGTCATGGTCATCTTCAAATCAGACTTATGTCTGATTTAAAAATCAGGATCTCCCAAATAAGGAAATCCGACCTGGGACTTAACTAGGGTTAGTTAGTGCAGTTTTTCATTGGGCCGGGTCGAATCAGGATAACTAGATAATTGTGCTGATGCCCTGAATAGGGACTAAGAAATATATGGGTTACAATTTCTTGGTTGAGAAAGTGTATTTGCAGTGTTCCATTTTTTAACTTCACAAAGATATGTGGAAATTATACTGGCTTATTATGGGAGAGTGAGCTCTGATAGTAAAAATTTAGCATTATACAGAGCAAAGGAGCTCTCTTTCCCATAATGTTGAGACCGAATGGTTCCACTGTGCGTCATTGATGCCTCCAATGTTTTTTCCTGGTTAGCTGCAGCTCTCTGCTACGTGCTAATCTGGGGTTGTAGGGATGTATTCAAGAATATGGACTTCTATGTTCAGTCCATCATGGTCCCTTTGTGCAAAATGTCTGCCTAGGGGCTGTTCCATTGAGCGGTTACTAATGTAACGGAAATGTTCTCTCAGTCTATCTCTGAGGGGACGAAGGGTCTACCCTACATAGTGTTTTTTGCAGATATTGCACGTGAGGAGATAAACTAGGTTGGAGCTTTCACAGCATCCTCCTGGAGGGACTGAGTAAGTTTGCCCAGTTTCTGTGCTCGTTGCATGCCCTGTTGTATTCAGAGGTGTGCAGCATTGACAATTTATGCGTGTGCATTCATTGAGGTATTTCCTGCCTGAAATTGCAGGATTTGTTTCTTGTTCCCGTGTTGTCCTAAGTCTAGATCCGACCAAATGATCGCGGAGATTCTTTGGACGTTTAAACCCAACAATGACTTCTTTCTCCACTAATACTGATGCATATTGTGAAGCTTCAAGGATTTTCCAGTTGTTCTGGATAATTTCTTTGATGGGGGGAAGGGCTGGGTTGAAGCTAGTGATTTGATAAAGTCTATCTGTATCACTGTTTGAGGTGGTATTACTTGTGGCCTGAACATTATGAAGCAGGTCTTCAGCAAAAATGTTCTTAATGTTTTTTATCAATGTGAAACTTCAGTTGAAAAAATAAACACGATTATCAGCCCATTGTATCTTTTGCATTAAAAAAAATTAATGATAAAGCTGAAGCTAAACAGATTAAGTTCAAAGACTGCCTTAACTGCTTATACCTGCAGCAGCAGAAACTATCCGCAGCCATATAGTTAGCATGAGTATCTGCCACCATAATTACCTCAGCTGGTATCTGTATAGTATGGTTGGTAAAACAAGAGGCCACAATGTGGAAACCTCCTTAAACCGAACACCTCCCTACGCCGAACACTTTTGTTCGGTCCCAAGGGCGTTCGGTATAGGGAGATTTTACTGTATTTGATTTCAATAGTAACCAGGGGCCTACGATCAAGTGGTGTGACCTTTCAAGGTCATCCAAAGTCAAATTTAAAATTACAAAAGAAAAGCCCATATGTACTTTTCTATTCATATTCAATAATAACCATGGACCTACGATCAACCATACCCAAGATATTCAAGGAAAATTGGATTTGCTGAGACAAAAAAGGATAACAATACATCAGCCATGAATGTGGGGGAGGCAGAGAATCTTCTCAAGAAGAAACCAGAACAGGTCACTTTCACTTTGTACACAACAGTCAGCCAGTGCCATATTGTGACCTACCTCCTGGGAACTACGGAAATGAGAGGTCATCATGCATTGAGCTGCTACACACTGAAGACTAATGTTGTACAATATTAGCACTCATATTCTGCTAAGTGCTGATCAGGCAAGTAAATTGTCCCAACAGCAGACCACTCAGTCTCAGACAAGGTGGGACTTGATCTGTTATGACAAAAGCCATGATACACGTTGCTCTATTTGTATGTTACAGTGGCATTAGTAATTGTTTTCAATTATGTATTTTCTAGGAAAGCTAGACTTGAAATAATTGGTTGAAGTTATGATTATGACCCAGAAAATATTTTTTTGCAACTCTAATGTGAGTGTATGGGGATGGGGATCAGTTACCCCAACTTCAGCAAAAAATTTTACTACTATTCTCAGAAGGAGGTAGAAGATTTGATAACATGCTCGTTAAAACTTGTGCATCTCTTTGACAGAATTGTTCAGCTGGACTCTACATTTGAGTCAAACCAGACTATGAGTCTACTGAAAGGCCATTTAGCAGAAGCAGTCATGGACGAAGGTCTCAGATGGGAGCTTCAAAGATTGAATGCAGAGCATAAGGATATCAGTTTCTTTGAAGCTCAAGACCAAGCTTTGACATGGCTGAGTCGAGATGTACAAAAAACATCAAAACTCAAAGGAAAAGCTTCTATAAATGAGATGCGTACCAAAGAAAATGCTTTTAAGGAAGCACTAAGGAAGCAAGGAGAGATGCTTGAGAAGCAGCTGAAAAATATAGAAGCTATTTTGGCTAGGATGGAAGCCTGTTCCCCTTCGTTGCTATGGGAGCTGGCAGAAGAGCAAATCCAAGGCTAGCTTCTACCATGCGAGTCTCTTATCGTCTCTTTACCCGTTCAGCAGCTTATACCTAACAAGCTGGAAATGCTGCCCTACCAAGCATCTGAAATGGAACTGCCCAGTTGCTGAATCTCAAGATGGTTCCCAAAGTGGTTCTCAGAATGGTTCCCAAAATGGTCAGGGAAAATAGAAAAACCTGTTAAGGAGAGCCACTTTACAGGTTTAGAGAGAATGGACAGTGGCTCAAAATTATCCAAAGCTATAGGAAAATGCCCGAAAATGACCATCTATCTTGGAGGACATGAAATTCGGTGTCTGGAGGATACTGGGGCACAGGTGTCAACAGTTACAGAGTCCTTTTTTAATGAACATTTTGGCTCTGAGAAGGAGTTTACTGATGTGTCGACAGCAATCAGAATCACGGGAAGTTATGGACTTGACATCCCTTACATAGGGGATGTTGAGTTGAGTTTGACTGTGGCAGGAAATGCATTTCCAGAGATGGGGTTTTTGGTCATTAAAGATCCTATAAATAGAAGTATGAGGACTCAAAAATGTCAAGTTCCATGTTTTTGGGGATCTAATATACTCAGACACTTGTTTAAACATGAAAATGTTCAGAGTAGCAAGAGTATTCAAAATAGTCCTGTTTTGGGGCATATCCTTGCTTTATAGGCAGAAGTGGGTCTTCATACTTCACCTGTAACTCACATGAGTCATGTCCCAGTTGCCAGCCATAAACCAGTTTTCATTCCAGCCTGTACACTAAAAGTGATACAGACAACAGTTCGACTTGCAGGAAAAAATGAAACTTGCTGTGCAGCAGTGGAAGAGTCTGCATGCTTCACTGGACCAAAAGGTTTTGCTGTGGCACCCACCCTTGTAACTGTATCTCAGGAAGACACAATTCAAGTTCAAGTGGCAAATTTTAGCAGCAAAGATTTTTATCCGGCACCCAAATCCAGTTTTACACAGAAGAATCTTCTGTTGACCAGTTACCTGATTCTGGAATAGATAGTTTGGTAGACAGACTAACTATTGATGCTGGATTAACTGATGAACAGCACAATCAACTAAAAGCAGTTCTCCAAGAGTATCAACATACTTTCAGTCAGCATGAGAACGATTTAGGTTTCTGTCCTAAAATTGTATCAGAAGATTCACATCACTGATTATATTCCAGTAAAGGTGCCACACTGTCCAGTTTCCCTGCATCAATGGCTAGAAGTCAGAGAATACTTGGAACAGTCTCTAAAGTGCGGCATAATACAGAAATCCTCAAGTCCTCATGCCTCTCCGGTAGTCTTTGTGGAAAAAAGGAAAATTCATTTTACCTCGCATAGAGGAAGCCTTAGATGCCATTAATGTGCAAAGTATATTGGTAGCCTCGATTTAGCCCATGGCTATTATCAGTTGCTTGTGGTCAAGGACATAGAAAAAACTGCTTTCAGAGTCGGTACAGGAGGCCTGTACGAGTTTTGCTGAATGTCCTTTGGCCTCTGTGGGGCACCAGCTACCTTCATGAGACTTATGGATGAGCTCTTTGGTGACCTCAATTTCTGAAAAACATTCCTTTATCTCGATGATTTTCTTATATTTAGCTACATGTTTAAAAAAAAATCTGGAAAGATTGAAACTCGTCCTTAGTTGGTTGGCTGAGAACAACATGTTTCTAAAACCTGAAAAAATCTTTTTCAGAAAAAAAGGTGCTGTATTTAGGCCACATTGTGTCTCAGGTTCAAATCTATCCAGACAGTGACAGGATCAAGGCAATACATGACTGGCCTGCAGTAAAAATGGAGAAAGACCTCTGTGGGTTTGGGGGACTTGCTGGATATTATCACCATTTTGTGCCACAGTTTGCACAGATAGCTGCACCTCTCTCTGCCTTGGTGGGAAATCTTGGCAAAAGAAAGCAAAAAACAAAGAGTAAATCACATACAAAACCTTGGAAAATGTGCATACCAGATGCACGGATTGAAGACTGCAGGATTAAGGCCTTTGAGACTGTCAAACATAGGGTCACCATTGCTCCTATTCTTGGTTGCCCCAATTTTAGTCTCACATATATATTTTTAGGTGGATTCAAGCAAACATGGTATAGGAGCCATTCTTTCTCAGAAACAGAAAGACTGTCTTGTGTTCATTAGCTATGCCAGCAAAAGTCTCCACCTCCATGAAGGAAAAAAAAATGGAAAATTATAGCAGTTTTAAATTTGAACTGCTTGGACTAAAAAGGGCAATGGGAAGTATCGTGACTATCTACTCAGAGCACATTTTGTTGTCTGCACAGACAATAACCCCTTACATATGCCAAATAAGGTGCAACAGAAATGTGGTGGGTTGCAGATCTTGCCTCATTCAATTTTTCTTTCTGGTATAAATCTGCAAAATCAAACAAAAATGCATATGCTTTAAGCCGCAAAATATGCCATAGTCAGGAAACCAGAACACACAGTTTTGAGGAAACATGTATCCAAATGTCACAGGAACAAAGGAAACCTGTTGCTATGACAGTGCCATTGAGTGCACATCAGGTTTTGCACAGTCTTGCTTGAGTGTGTGTTGTGAGAAGTGCAAACTCAATCTTGTACATCATCTCTACCATGCACTTTTACCTTGCATGAAATGTGCAAGAAAGAATTTTCTTGATTGCAGAATAGTGACTCACATATTTAACCTGTCATACAGTACCTGAATGCAAATAAACAGCCTACTTTAAAAGATTTTGGCACAAGTGTCAAAAGTTCCTTGTAAACTCTTGCCCAATTTACGCTGGATTCAAAAGGATGAAGATGGTGTACTGTACAGTAGTGGAAGAAGCTGGTCAGAGAGTGAAATTGCTCATTATACCCAAATCCATGACAGAGACGATAATGGAAGCATTACATGATGCTATGGGACACCAAGGTGTACGAAAACCACTCAGTTTAGCATGGACTAGGTGTTTTTGGCCATACATGGCTTAAGAAATACAGGAACCCATATCAAAATTTGCTAGCTTCATACTGGCTTCTTTGTGGTTAAGGAACAGCTTCAATGTGGATTGAAGCTTGTGAAAAGACCATTACGACAACATAGGTGGCTGATAGCTTCACAGTGGCTGCCTATAGCCTGAAATATTTAAATGAGAAGCCAGGTTTCATGCACTGATGAAACTAGCTTCATCCAGGTGGCTTCATGATGGCTTCCAAATGGCTGAATATTTAAATGAGAAGCCAGGCTTCAATAGCTTCCAGCTACCTTCATACTGGCTTCTCCTTTGCAGCTACATAATCGTGAGTGATAACATGTGATCAGCACATGTAATGGCTTCAAATATTTTGGGAGTGAAAATTTGGAGGGAATCAGCAAGATGCAAACAATTCTTTAAACTCACTAGCACAATTTTATATTTGTCTGCTTGAAATTCTGCCTTCTCTTGTATCTATCAAAGACATCATGTAGATAGAGACATGTTCTGGCCACATGTGACTTTAACATCAGTACAGATGTCAATTGCATATTTTCAAAGTTGCATGGTTTTCCTTCTTTTTCATTAGGTCCATATTTTTACAAGTCACCATTAGCTTGGCACAGCATCCTGTTCATACATTTGTCACTGTGAAAAATTATGCTGTGTAACAAATTATTAAACTTTGTGCAAAACTATGGACATGCAAATGTGCTTGTAAGAAATCAAATGAAGTACTTACTCCATAGTCCATACATGTACATGTACATGTAAACTTTTACCTTCAGTTCAGGAAGATCCTGTTGGGATTTTCTGTTCATGGCATTCTTTGCAGAATACTCTTATCAGTTTGCCTTGTTTAGCAGTATTATTCTGTCTTAAAATAACTGAAATCTATCCATCATGTAGATACTACGCACACAGCAATGTGACCTTCCAATATGGATGCCCTTACAAAATCCAAACATCCTGTTGTGTGTATTCTGGGAATGAAGCTAGTCCAGAAGCCAGGCCCTAACATGGAAGCTATCCAAAAGAAACCAGCTGTCAAGATGACGCAATTTGAAGCTAGTAAGAACCCACTCAACTAGAAGGAAGCCATTTGATAGCTTCCATTTTTCACTCATGAAGCTACCACCAGGACTGAAGCAAGCTTGAAGCTAGTAAGAAGCTAGAAAGAAGCCACTTCACAGTTTCGTGTTTGGCACGGACATGCATGCATACTGCAATTTTTGCAATTGGTGCATGTTTGCCAAATCAGGCAAATCTATAAAACCTTTATGGGGTCACTCTTGGCGAGTAAGGCATTAGAAATTGTAGCCATAGACTACACAATGCTAGAGCCAAGAAGCTATGGCCTTGTGTACATCTTAATCATCACTGATGTCTTTACAAAGTACACTGGTGCTGTTCCTACAAAGGACCACAAAGCCAAAACAGTGGCTAAGGCCTTAGTTCAAGTGGTTCATTAGATTCGTATCCATAGCGACCAAGGTCATAATTTTGAGAGTGAGCTTATGGGAGAATTATGCGCATTGTATGGCATGGAAAAGTGTTGTACCATGCCCTGTCGCCCAGAAGGCAGCAGGCAGTGTGAACAATTTATCCGCACTCTCCACGACTGATCGCGCACACTTCCCCCTGGTAAGAAAAACAAGCCGCTGGAATATCTACAGGAAATTGTTTCTAAGTATAATTGCACTCCCCACCCCTCCACAGGGTATTCCCCTTTCCTTTTTTCCTTTGGAAGAGAGCCAACTCTTCCTATAGATAATATCCTCCAGATTGAAAGTGAGGAGGGGGGGAATGAATGGTTACAGAGGCATTGTGTGAGGTTACAGCATGCATTTTCCAGATGCAAAACAAAATCGGGAAAAAGAAGCCATGTGACACCAGGATTTGCACAATAGAAATGCTGTTAATCCTCTTTTCCTATAGGGGCAAGGGTGTACTGCAGAAATAGAGCTGTAAGGGGACGCAATAAAATCCAAGATACCTGGGACACAACCCCCTATCAGGTTGTTGAACAGCCAAATCCTGATGGCAATGTGTACATAATAAAACCCCTAACTGGGGAGGGTCCAACAGGAAAGAGCTGCTAGACTCTCGTGAAATGGTTTACAAACCTGTTTTTGAATTCCCTGCAAGCTCAAAATCTTTTAGTCTTGTGTCTGACACTGTTCCTTCAAGGAAAACAAACAGTGATTCAGACTTGGAAGATAGTGACCTTGTTTTGATCCCAAATTTGTTGCCTGATACGGTTACAGGAGCTTTGTCGCCAACTGTTGATACACGTTAATCTCCCGCATGGAAATAAATCAGCTGCTGCTTCTGTAAAAGCAGGGGAGCAGCATGATATGCAGGTGGGTACTAACATACTTGTTACTGGCTCAGACAGTGAGACCAAAATAGAGTTCACTGAGACAGAATTACAGGAACAGGAAGTTGAAGTGCCACGTTTAACAGGGGTCACAGCAGGTCAGCACATCAATCTGTATCCTTTGCTAAAATCAGTGGTAGCTGATGAATCAGTCACTGCACCACCTGTGCTAACTCATGAAAGATCTTTTGATGCTGTTCTGACAAATAGAAGTCGGGTACAAGTTCTACTGATGTAGTATTTAATAAAATAAAGTAATGTCAACAATGATTAATTTTTTTTTGTCTTTGAATGAAGACTTAGTATATATATATATATATATATATATATATATATATATATATATATATATATATATATATATATATATATATATATATATATATATATATATATATATATGTATACATGAAATGAACTGGTTTCACTACAGTAAAAGGAGTATGAATCTTGAACTAACTGAATATTGCATGATTTCATGAATTAAGAATCTGCTATTTATGATGTGGATCACTGCATTTTGTAGTAATTAATGGAATACAGGCAAGTTTTGAATATTGTAGAATATAGGTATCGGGTAGGTATAAATTAAAGATATTGGTATGTGAAACAGGTTAAGGATATTGATATGTCATGCCTGTATAAAGTAATTTTATATGTTTTGGTTGTCGAGACACCAACCTCAAGCAGGGGAGAATGTGACCTGGCAAAAGCAATGTGGTTTATTTTATTTTATTTTATTTTCTGAGTGTGGCCATCAAGTGGCAAAAAGTGTGGGTGTATACCCAGTTACAATCAGGCTAGTTGGGCTCTTTTACCATTCTTTGCCTCATTATGCATACTTGTGACCAGTGAGACACACTTGGTGGGTTTATTCAAACAGGACAGGTGTGTTCTGCCAGAGCTGGGAAAAGCCAGGACTTGTCATTTGAGTTTCATGTGTAGTGGGCTACACCACATGTTCAGGGCATGCATGCATGTAATACAGGGTGCACATGCTGTATACATGGTATACAGAAGTGGTTTCATTCCCAGCATTTCCCAGTGTGCATGCAAGCTACATACATGAGCAGTGGCATTTTAATTCATACATGAATTTTCATCAGGTTACAAATAAATGTATTATTGTCAACCAGCTGTTTCAGGTTTTCTATGCTACTTTAAGATAGTAATTAAGTCATGTTTTAAATATACTTTAACACCATTTGGCATGGTAACTCAGAGAACAGACACCTGGAAGCTAGCAAAATATTACGATAATGATCACCTACATGTACACCTGCACTCACCATGATTCACATTCATTGAGCACTGCAGTCCTAAGGCAGCGGCCCACTTACCATTGGGGAAAAGCTTCAGTCGATCAACATGAGTTTTCTTTGACTATAAAACCAGTTTCTATTCTAAATATAGGCTACACTCTGGCAGTTTCTAAATTTGCTAAAAAGTCTATTAATTTGTGTCTCCAAGAGCTGCCATACTAATGTTTCGTAATTCTTCCCATGGCTTTTAAACCTCTACCTTGTGTGTGTGTGTGTGTGTGTGTGTGTGTGTGTGTGTGTGTGTTTGTTTCGTATACACGCTGCATATTTTTATTCTTCACTTCAGCTTTGTTTCTGGAAGTTTCTGAAATGGAAAACGACCGGAAAAACAGACTTATCACTTGTATCTTTATATGCTGTCACCTATAGGGTACATTTACTACAGCATTGATCACTTAAAAGTTGTTAAAAGTAGCCTATCTAGTGTGTGTGTGTGTTTGTTTGTTTCGTATACACGCTGCATATTTTTATTCTTCACTTCAGCTTTGTACCATTGGAAGTTTCTGAAATGGAAAATGACCGGAAAAACAGACTTATCACTTGTATCTTTATATGCTGTCACCTATAGGGTACGTTCACTACAGCATTGATCACTTAAAAGTTGTTAAAAGTAGCCTATCTACCTATATATATTAATATTAGCTTAAATATATAGGTCTATATTTTTTGGTGTCTTAATTTTTCTTTCTTTTTTCTCTAACCTCTCCCCCAGTTTTCCTTGATTGAACTTGAGGGGCGAGCTACCGGTTTTAATTTCCGTGCTGGCATACCAGAGCATTTTATTTTCCATGTCAACGTATATGGAAGTTGTACTGTTTAATAATTCACAAAACCTTGAGTTTTGTTCTCAAAACCGTGGGTTTTGCTTTTCAAAACCCTGAGTTTTGCTAACAAAACCATAAGTTTTATCACAAAACCTTGAGTTTTGTTAGCAAAACCCAGGGTTTTGTTACAAAACCTTGGGTTTTGCTCAGTTATTGAATTTTGATATCATTTTGGACAAAATCCTGGGTTTTGTGTACAAAACCGTGGGTTTCATGAACAAAACCCAGGGTTTCGTACCGAAACTATGGGTTTTGAGCACAAAACCCACAGTTTAAGAGCAAAACTCTGAGTTTTGATCACAAAACCCTCGGCTTTGTAATTTTTTGAACAAACCCCACAGTTTTGTACCAAAAACCCTCGGTTTAGCCAGAAAACCGTGGGTTTTGTAACACTTTAAAATAACAGAACAAAATCGTGGGTTTTGTGAGATTGCAAAACTCTGGGTTTTGTGACATCACGAATCCCAGGGTTTTGAAAAGGTGCAATACCCACGGTTTTGTAACCAACAAATCATGACAGCTGTTACTTGGCAGGCCTTGCTAGGCTACTCAACTTAAAAATAGCGTCAAGCTACAAGTGGCTAAGTTATTGTGATCAATCCGATTATTATTGGTTACCATGCGCAAAGTCTACCTCTTTGCGACACGATGAGAATATAAGTTATGTATTAATTAAAGGACGAGAGGTTGTGCATCCAGTGTTCAAAATAATCCACACGCCGGTGCGAAGAGCCACATGGACTATTACTGTGCAGCCTCGAGCTCTTTAATTTGTGTAAAACTTTTGATCCTGCCCTGGAAATATTTATCTAAGGTAGCCTTTTCGGTCCCATTCTTCAACCATTATTGTCTGAAATATTCAACAGTTATTGGTTGCGGACCCAGATGTGAAGAAGTAAACAAAGCCGCATGGTCCGATCACCATCGAATATCAGACAGAAGCCTGACCGTTTCTCTACAAGCAAACGTGGCCACATGCTTAGCGTGTTGAACTGCGGGTCAAGAGGTGTCCGGATCAATCCCCATGAAGTCTTTTTATTTTTTAATAAATTATCTTTATCCAGTTGCAATTTCGGACTTGGAAATTTCTCAATGTTGAAGTTGTTGGTTCTGGTAAATGAACAATACTGTGACGCCAGAAAATGTCTGACTGGCTTTTGGTGTCTTCAACTTGTTTATCAATTGGTGGACATGCGTGTGCACTGAACCATTCGACAGTTCTTGAAAAGGTGCCAGGCAATGTTGCCTGATTTGCAGTGCCCGTCAACAAAAAACTTGTACACAACTCAGAACTTGGAATAGGTAGTTTGTATGGGGGTAGTGGCTGGCACAGGGACATGCCTTTACAGACAGGGTTTTCACCCTTCCGGTTGCAGAGCTCCTGGGGAAGAGCTTTTTTTTTAGTATCTTTCACCAGAGCTGACACAGAAATAGATGCAATATTCTGAACGGTGGGAATGAAGGTGGAGTTAAAGAATACCATATAACAATTTCAGACTTGGTCGTGTTGAGATAATTATCACCACGATGTGATGTGGCAGTCTTTTTGCAATCAACGGTCGCATAATTACACCAGGCAGCAGCACAACGTACAGTGGATTTCAACGATGCGGCAGATCAGAGGCCTTATGCTGCTAAAACTTCAGCCCGCTCGCACGGTCCCAGAAACTGAAAATCGGTCTTAATCTATTAAATTTCTTTAAAACACATATACAATATACATCTTACATGTTTTCGCTTGTAGTAGGCCTACCTAAAATATGAGCCCATGAAGTGCACACAGTTATAAAATACATGACGTTTACATCGCGAATCGATGGAAGTTTTCCGATATCCGCCATCTTAACATGATATTGGTTTACACAAAGTTCAGCAAGCAAGCCCTGTTGTGAGTGGTTGGTGTATCCATACGACCAATTTTGCGGTAAAATACAAAACCGTGGGTTTTGTGACGTCACGAATCCCAGGCTTTTGCGAATCATTCAAAACCGTGGGATTTCTGACGTCAGAAAACCCTGGGTTTTGCAAATAATTGAACAAAACAACTGCAAAACCCAGAGTTATCATGACAAAACTCAGGGTTTTGAAACAAAACCGCGCATTCTGTGAAAAGATGGGATAACAAAGCAAAACCCTGGGTTTTGTTACAAAACCCAGAGTTTTGTGTACAAATCCCTGGGTTTTGAAACAAAACCTTGGGTTTTGCGAACAAAACCCAGGGTTTCGTCTACAAAACCCTGGATTTTGTAATAAAACCCACGGTTTTGTGCACATTATTGAACAAACTTATAAAATTATGATATTTGTTTTGTTATTCTGGGTAGTTTACAAAACCCCGGGTTTCGTGCAAAACCCTGGGATTTGCAAGCGGAACTCAGGGTTTTGTTACAAAACTCACGGTTTTTCACGCAATACCCTAGGCCTAGGTTTTGTTTAAAAACTCTGGGTTTTGTGAGCAAAACCCACGGTTTTGGTACAAAACCTTGGGTGTTGTATTACAACACCCTGGGTTTTGGAAATTATTGAACAGTACAACTTCCATAAACGTACTGGCACCTGGACAGAAATGAAACTACAGGCTTTAATGAATTGTGTGATATTGATTGGATTTCTTGATTTTCTTTTCAAATTTTGTCTAAAGAATCGAATAAAGGTTACAATTTATTGAAAACTTGTTCAAATCTTTGAATTATATATTAGAATTTCGTGCACAAAACTGATAAATTGATTGACAATTTTGTTGACAGAATCGATATAGATTTTCTAAAGAATCCTAATTTTTTTTCAATTATTGTGGACAAAATCAGTATACTCACAGGATTTTGTGAACAAAATTGGTAGGCTTTACGATTTTGTGGACAAAATTGGTAGCTTTACTCGACTTTGTGGACAAAATTGATAGTCTGATGGATTCTGTGGATAAAATTGTTATAGTTAATAATGCTGTGGATGAAATTGTTAGAGTTTACAGATTTCATCCACGAAATGAATTAAGGTAACCACAAAATTAATGTTACACTTGGCACCCCACACAGTGTAACCTTGAAAAGTGTGTCAATTAAAGTCAATCATGCTTACAGACAAAATAGATCTTACAGCAATGTACAATCACATGCAATGTAGGAGTCCAAACTCAAAAACTTCTGAAGTTCAGTGGTGACACCAGATGGACGGACAGATGAAGGGCAGAGGGGATGACAGTTGTCCTGCCCAAACACACACACACACACACACACACACACACACACACACACACACAAACAATAGATTGTCCTGGACTGATTTTAGTTGCAAAGCTTCCCTACCTTTCTCTTTAACCAGGAGCTCCATGTCCTTTGCCTGCTGGGGTGACCACCAGGTGATGCCAGCATGAAACCCATAATCACAGCACACCTTGGGGTCTGCCCAGCCTCGCCATTGTTCATAGGCTGATGCTAGTGATACCCCTTTTCCTGGCAACACAAAGTCCACTGGAAATAACAAAGACAAGCGGCAAAGTGCATCAATATGCATTCACCAAACCATAATAGTCTGATTATCCAACATCTCACCAAGGCATTACTGTACACTAAGGTAAACATGTTCACGATATACCTTCCCCTACATTGATATAATTAACATAACACACAAGGATCACAAGATCTAAAATAATTTTTTTTTTTTTTCACACTTGCATCTTTGACATTTTCTCCCTGGAATATCATAGGTGGCACAGCACCATTAGTACTCTCCTCACCTTAGCCCTGTGTCTCCATAATATACAAATGTACATGCTATGTTATATTCAAATAATATATTTGCCATTAAGTGTACAAAACCAATTATAAGTAAGTAACCCTTTTCAACTTAACTACCCCAGTGACCTTGAAAAGTAGGAGACCCACCCAAAAGACATTCCAATAATGTTTGAAGAGGATCAAGCTAACAGTTTCAGAGATGTAGAATGTGAATTGTGCATGGAAGTTGGACAGACTGGCCTCATTTATGCTCAGCTGAGTGACAAGCCATCTGTGTTTTGAAACTGAATGACAGTACCAAATTCATATTGCAGAGTAGATTTCACATCACATGAAGAGTATTGCAACCAAGACACAGAAGCAAAAGACTCACTGATCATGGTGGTGCCCCCTGCCAGAGCAGCTCTGGTTCCAGTGTAGAAGTCATCAATAGAGTAAGTGCCCATGAATGGCAGCTGCATGTGAGTATGGGTGTCTATACCACCTGGTAAAATAACATGTCATTTTGTCATGAACAGTTTACATTTCATCAAATCTTCAGTATAAATCCCTAGGCTATACTCAAGCTAGAAACTGCAGATAAGCCCATCTGATTACAAAGCTCTTAAGTTATAAGTAGACAAGTTACCAGACACATTGTTTAAAAGAAGACAAGAGAAAACCAACAAAACAATAGTCAATACAGCAATGACATAAAATAGACTTTGAAATCAAACTAGTGGTTTAACAGTACTGTAGAGTACATTTCCATGAGCACTGCTGAAACTTCAACATTTTCAGAGATGCCAACATTCAAAATGCCATTTCAGGGACATTTAGGTGAGAACATCAGGGAAAGAGCATATTTTAACAAAGAATATATAAGAAATAATTTGTTTCAATGTGGGACAAACGCCATAAATTGGTCAAAATTTCAGCTAAATTCAGGGATTGTCCCTGATGATGAGGGACAGTTGGCATCTCTGCATTATCTTGAAGCACAATCAAGACCCAATAGTAAAATGCAACAATAAATCTGAGGTGAAAGAAGACAGGACAAGAGTGGGCAGGACTGCCAGTGTTGAGAAATGGGACGTGTGCAGAAGTGAGGGCAAGACCTTTCGATTACATGCTGTCCAGCTTATCAAGATTTGAGGGAAGGGCTGTTTGAAGGATGGAACCTGGAAACCAATGCTTCATGTAGGAGTCTGCACCAGGCCAGCAGTATAGGGCAGCAGAAGGGTTGGCATGGCTGTTAGGAATGAAAGGGAAATACCTGCATGGTCATCAAGGGGGTTTAGGTGTAGTGAGGGGCAACCTGGGAAGGTGCTTGGGAAAGGGGAACAGTTTGATTATATAAGTACAGGGGATACGAGTGGTTAGATAAGTGAGGGGTTGGATACAGCTAGTCTTTATCAGCACTCATGTGACTGTCTGTCAGACAGAGGCTGTGGACCTGTATATGGACCACAGTAATGTGCTGAAGGGGTTTTGTTTGCTTTTTTTAAAATCTGATAACCACAGTTCTCCTTTCACATCTGCCTACAACAGACAGTGACCTGTTGTAACTGGGTTGCTCAGCAGCCCCAGTCTGGTCTCGAACATAAAGTGGCTTTTTGACTTTTTAATTGTGTTGTGTGTTCAAAGATGACAAACACCAGCTAGTTAGTTTGAGTTGTCTATTCAGAACTCAAGTTCCAGCCAACTCTGGTGATTTAGCTCTCCCCCTGTGGCTCAGCCTATTTATTTACCCTTAAAGGGTCAGGTTATTTTTTGTACCAGTGTAAATAAAAGTAACAATTTCCATTGAACACAGTGCAGTGGAAACAGTTTTCCTTGGAGCATTACAAAACTATATATCATTGTGTTGCCTGGAATGCCAAGTTTCATTTTGTGCAATAAATTGCTAGAAGTCACATGACTGGTTGCCATGGCAACCACTTTAATCACTCATAACTGGCAAAAAATCATTAAAAATCTGCTAAATTAGAGAACAAATTATCTCTCCATTTTATGTGAAGCACCCTTCTCTCCAAATATGCATGATATTTGGATCACTGGAGTTATGAACTTTCAGTAAACTTTGACATGATATTTGGATAACTGGAGCTATGAACTTTCAGTAAACTTTGAAAATAAAATATAGATCACATGACCTGTTTCCATAGCAATGGTTTAAATATTGCTTGTACTTGGCTGCATTTTTACATAGATCTGCAAAACCAGTAAGAGGCAGCTAGTTTGCATAATAGTCACCAAAAGTATTCATAGATTATGTTTCAGGTTAAATATTCTGCAAGAAATGACAGAAATAAAATAACACTGCTGTATCTTTATGAAAAATATGTGTTTTCCCCATTTGAATATGCTGCCATGGAAACAAAGTGTGATTGGATTCACAATTATATATACAGTGCCTTATACTGATATGTATTTTGCACATGTGGATGACATGCATCCATACAGTGTACATGCAATTATATAGTTATTTATTTCAATGCAAAAGGCAAAGTAGGCCTTCGCATTGGCTGCCTATCACAATTTCTGAGACAGACAACAATATTTATCATGTACCTGTCTGTAACAAAGCTCCTTTCCTACTCTCTCTGTATAAAACTTTAACCCAATGCATTTTTTTCTAGTTGTGCAAATTCCAAACTTGACAAATAACCTGTTGATAAAAGGCTTATGACACCTTTGGACGTGGTCTGTATACAGTACGGCTGCCCAAGAACAGATTTTGTTGTACCAGTACTGCCATATACTTTGTACTTACCAGGTATGACAAGTTTGCCTTGGGCATCAATGGTCCTGGCCCCCCCAGTAACTGTCAGGTTGGTGCCAACTTGCCTATAATAGGACAGTATTTACATCACTTTAAAGTTTGAAACAGCAGAAAGCCTGCTTTGTACAACAACAAATTACATAGACAGTAGTGATTGAAAGAACAGTCTGTCAAAAAAAAAAAAAAAAAAAAAAAACAAACTAAGAGGCCCATGGGCCTAATGCTCTGCTGACACATAGTCTGATAACATCACCAAAAAATTCTTGTTGCCATTGCTGTCAAAGCTACACCTTGCATTACAAAATCACCTCTTTCAGCTTTGCTGGCCTAGTGACCTAACAAAAATAGGTCAAGGTCATTGATGTTACATAACATTTGCATTTTGCATGATTCACATATCCTATAAATTTGGCATGTCTGATTCAATTATTTTTCGAGATATGGAAGCTACACATATGCAATATGACAGCATTGATGATGCTGTGAAGCGTATAAAAAGACCAGCTGATTTCCCTCTCCTGGGATTTGAATGGAACAGGAAATATTATTATGATCTCTACCTCCCCATGAGTGCATTGCCGTCCAGTTGCCAAACCTTCGAAGAGCTTAGCTGCGCCCTCAAATGGATTCTTTTGAATAAACTAGGGGTGCAGGCATGTGCCCACTGCCTCGATGTTTTTTTTATAATGGACAAAACAGAGAAGGGCTGCACAAAGGCCATGTCAAAATTCCCCAAACTGTGCCAGGTTCTTGGTATACCCATTGCACACAAAAAAACCCAAGGGACCAGCTGTTAACAACTTTGACCTTTTCTGGAATCGAACTCGACTCTGTCAAAATGGCTGCTTACGCCTTCCTGCAGACAAAGGGCAAAAATGCAGATATCTGCTTTGACACCATAAAATCAAAAGGAAAGTGTCTGTAGTGAAACTCCAATCCCTCATTTGGTCCCTCAGTTTTGCCTGCACAGCAGTACAACCTGGCCAGCCATTTCTCAGGAGGTTAATAACTTTAACAAGTGGCTGTAAGAGACCTTCTTCCAAACGAACACTCAATAATGAGGCATGGGCAGACATGCACTTCTGGCTATGGTTCTTGCAACATTTCAATGGTTGTATGATGTTTTTAGAAGAATCCTGGTTGTCCAACCAAGTGGTCCATTTATTCACTGACAGTGCAGCATCATTGGGCTAGTTATGGCGCAGTAATTAGTTCCTGATGGTTATACAATAAATTTCCAGCTGACTGGTCGGCTTTTGATGCTTTGGCAAGTCTGGAATTCTTTTGCTGTCATTGTTGGGTTTGGAATTAATGAATGTGGATCATGTTTTTCTGTACTATTTAACATAACTTTCCTCAAACTGGTTCCCATGTTGTGGCAATCCATGTCTGGGGGAGACCTAATGAAGAACCATTCCATTTTACTAATGACCAATAACGATGCCCTAATGGCAATAATCCACAAACAATCCTCTGCAGACAAAATAATATTGCATGGCATCAGTCCTAGATTGCCTTTGATTCAATATAAGAGTGTGAGCAAAACATGTGCCAGGTGTTGCAAATTACCATGCTGATGCACTGAGCCATGGGTTAATATATAAATTCAAAATGTCTTCCTCATAGATCTGTCTGCATCCACAGTGGATCCCGGAAGAGCTGAAGCCTCAGAACTTTCTGATGCAATGAAACAACTACTGGTTTCTTCAGTGCCCCTCAAGTCAGCCTATCGTACAACAAGATATGGGAAACATGTGAGAACTTTTGTTTATGTTTTGGTCTTGCAAGAGCAAGCACAATGATCCCTGCTAATGTTGCTTTGTTTGTTGCATATCTGTTCAATAACAAGTCGCCCAATAAAATTTCCACATACTTGTCGGCACTAAGCTATATCCACAAATATCAAAATTCTTAGGATCCTACAATGGAATTCCAAATTAAAAACTTGTCCCTGGCACAAATTTTGTTTTGTAAGGAAAGAAGTGTCTGGGGAATGTGGGAGGGAACAAATATGTTTAAATGCATGAGAATTTTATGTCTTGGCATGAGAGCTTGACATGACACTGGAATGTATTAGACACACACTCAATGAGTGCACTTGATAAGTCTGCATCTGCTGGTAAGATACAAAGCTTAACTATTCTAGGCACTTTTCGCCTTTGCATCATCACACATATTAAAAAATTGGCAAGTTGGATTGTGCCAGTGGCAATCCCTTCCCAAATATCATCCAGTTGAATGATGTTTCAGTCTTTACAGAAAACAGGACAGCAACAGAAGTCAAGGGACTGATATGGTTCAGACCCTCTCCTTAGATTAATGGATATTGGGTCAATAAATTAAAGAAATAAGTCATTCAGTAAGCCTGGCCCGATATGGTTCTGGTCATATCCTCGTATTGGACGAGAACCTTGGAAGCAAAATGGTACCTTTCAGTGAGACTACAGACTTTAACAATCTCAGAGTGGCATACTTCAGGGGTTGCTCGGATGTCATCACAACGACAATGGACAATTCTTAGGGTGGTCAACATGGGTTGCCTTACCTTGTGTGATGCAATAAAAGCACATCAGGGACAATATTATGATTTATTATGGTTAGGTGACATGGGTTGTCTTTTCCATGGTATTCGAACTTACAGGCAATGCAATCTTTCTGATAATGAAGGCAAAAGAGCTTGCCTTTTTTAATAGTCTTTGATCTGTGGTATCAGTGTAATAGCCTTCCCTGGTTGGCAACATGGGTGGCCTTATCTGCACGCTTGGTCTTACAAGCCTTTGACATAAGGGGACAAGCATAACTTTTGTGAAGGAAACAGAAACAATGGTGTCCGCAAAAATTAAGCACACATTTTAATGATGTTTATGATGTCTCTGTAAGTTCGTAGCACCTAGCATTTCTTGCATGCATACATTTTTTCATTTTGGGGGCAAAGCCTGAGTCTGGGTGGGGCCGGTACAGGCCAGCCATATAGGCAGACCTGTCCCGTTTGGTGCCGATTGCCCTCACCTTGGTAGTTTCAATTGACATAAACTAAAGTGTTCTGAGCAATAGTCACCCGCACAGGGATTCAGGTTATCTTTCACTCTGGGTGACCATTGCCCACAACAAGATGTGATCCCCATTTTGTGGGCTTTGAATAAATTTGGCCAGAATGGCCATTCAGCACACTTCATGTTTTAGTGCAATTTATTCTCTGCGAACAAACAGTCTCAGGTATTTTTTTGGTGCACGGTTGGCTGAGCGGTAAGACGCTCGCCTTTCACCTCTGCGACCCGGGTTCGATTCTCGTCCTGGGCAGCATGTGGAAAAAGTTCCTACCACTTTAACCGTGCACGGTGGTTTTCTCCGAGTTCTTCGGTTTCCTCCACTAGGCAAGGTGGGAAGTATACGCCAACATCTGTGCCATGGAGAGTGACTCGATAAGTCAATGCTTGACTTCTTTCACAATCCATGTAAAACAAATGTGTCTATACTATACTTTTTTAGATATGGAATTTTATATTTTGGTTTAAACATATTTTATTTCCCTAAGGATACAATTGGGAAACAGGGCAAGGCTCTGTATAAATCTCTCTTGCACAAAATATTTGATATTAATTTGGTATCTTTCAAGACATTTTAACATAAATTTTCCATCAAAGTACAGGTGGTGCCACTAGTATTACTTGCAACCAAGATTTTGACCTCCTCCACAATCCCATTAAATTTCAAGAAGATTCATACAAAATTCACGATGCTGGGCTGGTCACAAGATTTTCACATTTTCACCCATATGTTACATGTATAACACAGGTGGCACCACCAACATTGAAAACCAAGTAGATTTCCATACACTGTACAAGTCCTCAAAGTTGTATGGGCCTAAATAAAAAAACTGTGCACTTTGCAGAGCATTTACAGGATGACTCCTATATTCCAATTGGCCATTTAACGTTCACCTTCAACCCAGATTAAAAAATTGTTACTGTTCAAAATGTGCACCCCACCTCCAACTTGCCAAATATTCAGTTGGTTTGTTTGTTCAAATCAGGTAATAACTTTTTGAGTTATTGAAGAAAAACAATAAACTTGGACAAGCACCAAATTCCACAATCTATGTGTCATGGTGACGTCAAAAGTAGGTAACATGCACAGTTTTATGCACAATAAACTCAAGTGCAATTTTGATCTGGAGGCTCAGTTCTCCTTGCAATCAATGTCCAAGCTAAACCGTGCCATTACAAAATCACCTCTTTCAACTTTACAGAACTAGTGACCTAACAAAAATATGTCAAGGTCACTGATATTATATACATGTAACATATTAGCACTGGCCATGATCTATATTCCATAAATCTGGCATGTCTAATTCAATTATGTTTTGGGATATGGAATTTTACATCTTTCACCATATTTTGGCTCATGATTCCCATCAAGTTAAAGGTGGCGCCACTGGTATCGGAAGCAACTGAGATTTTGACCTGATCCACAACCCCACTAAATTTCATGAACATTATCACATATTAAGGATGCTAGAGTGCTCACAAGATCTTCATATTTTTACCAATATGTTACATACGGTAATACTGTTGGTGGCACCACTAATATCAAACTCGACCTAGATTTTTATACACTTAATTGATAAGTCTGAAAGTTACATAGTGCTATCTTGAAAACTGTCAAATGCATCGCACTTACAAGCAAAAGTCTACAGAGGGACAGAATGTCACATGGACAGACAGAAGGACGGACAGACAGACATGAGTGATTGCATGAGCTCTGCAACCTTTGGTCAGCAAAAAAAAAAGTCTCTGTAACAGAATGCAATTCCCCTTTTATTAAGTTCCATCCAGTTCCTCAGAAAATTAAAACCTTCCTCAAAGACTGAGCCAACAGCTTTCTTCCGAGCAGGTTGGGTGCAATACACACAACATTTGCTGAAGAAAGCTGTTGATGTGGAAAATGCCATACAGCCTTAACTATAATTATCAATCAGTATTTCTGCTAGTGAATTATTTAGCTGGAAACATTCCAGCATATGACATTCGACATTAAGGCACTTTCAATCAATTCAAGCTAAAGAGGTTTAATCAAGGTAGTGAGAACAAATGCTACTTTCATAAAAATCATACAGGATGAAGTGTTTGGACTTCAAATTTGTGGGTCTCATTTTCAAGCCTATGCAGATACACTGTTTTTTTTTTTTTTTTTTTGTTTTTGTTTTTTGTTAAAAGTGAAAACTTCCTTCTTTCTGTTTAATATCATATACAACTCACGCAATTTTTCCTTCTTCAATGTACACATCTGCAATGAAGGACTGGTCATCATTGACAACACAGCCACCTTTGATCAACACACGCTTCCTCTGAAACAAAGTAATTTATTTTCTTCATGTTAACCAACAGGGTAAGACTTTATAATCACATCACACTCAACTATTGTATTCCCGTGCTAGATATACGAGACAAAGTACCTGAAAAATGCACCTTGACAAAAGTCATGTTTATGTCACACCCAGCTATATATACAGTAGAATCTCTAATTAAAAGAGTGCCTCTGTAAAGAGACCATTTCTATATTATAACCACCAATCTGAAGTCCCTTTTTTGGTACTCCTTGATTAAACTATATCCCCAATAAAGATCACCTTTTTTTCAGTGCCTTGGATGGTCTCAATAGAAGGATTCCTACTTTAAGCATGCATGTATGCATGGCCCTTAATCCAGCTTCTGATGAGCCACAGTTGCATGCTGTAACTGGTCAGATTTTTTATCTGGAGGATTCACGGACATTTTTGGGCATGGTACATATTGTTCAAATGTAAAGATTCTGCTCAGTTGCCTCTGTGGCCTGCTACATTTTTATGGCTGACAACCATGTGCCCTGTATGACTAATGCATGCAAGTATGCCAAGCAAGCAAAAATAAACAATGGAAGTATGCCACACAGTCAATTCTAATGTGCCTTTCTGACTAATGTATGGAAGTATATGCTAAGCAGGTGAATCTAATGCACTTTCCCATAACACCTGACTTCTATAATATACCTATAAAAGTACTTGAAATATGATTCAAATTTTAAAATTCTACATTGTACTATAAAACATGTAATCTGAACACTGATGAACTTGAACAGGTGACCAAATCATAAATGTGTATGAACTGCTTCCATATGAACACATCAACTAGACATACCTTCAACCCAAGCCTTGACTCAAGGGTCCGCCATTTGCTCAAATTAGGTGATGGTGACACCAAAATCTAATCAGTTGGCATCTTGCTAGATAAGCATATGTACTGCCAAATTTGATCAAAACACATTGGAGCATTCTGGAGATATTGCAATAATGAGCCCTAACGAGCACGTAATTAGGCTGCCATTTGCTCAAATTAGGTCATGGTGACAATCTAATCAGTTCATCTTGCCAGGTAAGGTAAGTATATTGCCAAATTTGAGCAAAATACATGGAGGCATTCTGTAGATATCACGTTATAAGAATGTGCACATCTGGATGGACAGACAAACACCCCCCCAAAAAGACCCACCCACCCATGGGATGAACCTTTAAAAATACAGTAACACAGGGGCAACCACAAATTTTAGTTTTTCTAAATGATATTTGCATGGAGGGAAAAGCCTTCTTGGGCAGGGGACTAGTTAAAAGCTAGACTTACCAGCCCTGATGACTGCTACTGAAAAACAGAACTGCAGAGCCTTGATAAAGTAGCTCCCATTATGTATACCATGTATTATCTAGATGTCTGAATGAAGAAAAATACTATTACATAATACAATGTATGTATGAATATATGTATATAAGGACAGTTTAAATACAGTAGCCTATATACATAAGGCAAGAACCATGTATGTTTCTTCCACTTCATGGCATATGGGAGATAAAGGCACTTAACCTGAAATGCCATCTACCAGTTGTGGCCACATTTCCAGACATGAAACAGTTAATTAATACAGACACTATGGAATCCAGTTACACACTGGCCACCTCAACACCACCATGAAGCATATCAGATTTATAGTTACAGTGGGCCTTTGTTGCCAAGTTATGTCAATCTATTTTGACTAGCATTGTGCAGGTCAGCATATGTGAGAACCATTGCTAAACTTGCAGGCATGTCCAATTGAAGTCCTGGCAGCATGGACAAGGCAGTCCATCTCCATGTCTTGCTATCATTGGAAATGGAATTGTGAAGGCAGTCCTTGCAGATGCATGCAGTTGCATGGATGGCCTGTGTGGAGGCTGAATTATTTCAAATGAGGCGTATGCTATTGGATTTGATGGCAGTCTCGAATAGCCTGCACAAGCTATGGAGATGGCAGTCCTGTGTAGCAGTTCTGACCCACATGCAGAACACCTTTGTCATCACTTGTAGTTCAGTCATGATGAAAGGATAGATAAATTTCTTTCAAAAATTCAAAGTTACATCTATAGATATGATGTCTACCTTACTTGCACACAACCATAGACATGGTATACATGCCAACAGTTTGCAAAACTATAATTTACAGCTGACTCCTCTGTCACATACTTGTTTTGGACTGGTGAAAATTACTGTTTTGAAATATAGTCCTGTACATTTGTACTAAACTGATTGCCTATAGTGTATACATACTGTATACTCACAACTTGGTGTTGGTCTAACTTCTCTCTCCGAAACAGTGGTCCAGACAATTACCATTCCAGGACACTCCCTGCACAGTACATTGTATACTTGCCATGGTCAGTATGGTTTGTCAGTCTCTAAACTGCAAAATGTAACTAAATTTTGAAGCACTCAGAATTCCAAGACAAGATTTTCCAATATGTCTGCTTCCCTCCAATTTTCACTGCATTGTGGGTATTTTTATAGACAGCAGTCCTGATAACATGTGGCTGTCTATGGGATCAGGACTACCTTCCCAAGAAGGCATGCACAGGACTGCAGTCTTGACAGCATGTGGTCATCAACATGTCACAAGGACTGCCGTCCTCAGTAGCTTACAAAGTTTCCTATAGCCTGCACATATGCTGCCTGTTCACTGTGATAACATGTACATGGAGTTTTCATGCCAATTGCAGGCAATATGACTGCTATGATAGCAGTCTGGTTTGGTAAGGGAACATGCACAACATATTTCTGAAACCATATTTCTGCACATCAGAAGAACAGCCTGGCACCCTGCAATTGTACATGCCAACCTCTGGATGTTGTTTAAACACAGTAGTTTCCAATATATACATTTGGTTTGGTCTGGTTTGGTTTAAATAAATTTCACTTTGATAACATGTACATGGAGTTTTCATGCCAATTGCAGGCAATGTGACTGCTATGATAGCAGTCTGGTTTGGTAAGGGAACATACACCAGTTGACAGGAAACTCAGTGGTCATCCGACTTCTGGGAAACAACCTCCTGTATTTGCTCTTCTCCAGGCTTCCTGAGACTGGCTGGTGATGGTCATCAGTGTCAAGCATCCATTGTTTTCTTCTTTTGTCTTATCTATCCTGGTTTTTTTTGGGGGGGGGGTCACACCCTTTTTGCCAGGGGGCAACAAGAGGCAGGAGTAATCAGTCAAGAGTCATGTCCAGTCGCGTCAAGTGTCATGGTCAATCGTCAGTCTAGCTGTCACTACAACCACGCCCCTCTGGATTGCACCATCCTGGGGCGACTTGGTAGGCAGAAATAATAGCCCCACCAAAATGTGCATATATATATATATATATATATATATATATATATATATATATATATATATATATATATATATATATATATATATATATATACATATATTTGAAGAATCACCCTACCCAATTTAACTCCCAAAATTTACACAAGAATAAAGCTGCCCAAACAATAAACTTTGAACAAACATGTTCTTCCCCTACATGTAAAAGTGCTGACCAGGGTAGGATTCCATCTACATTGAAAGAGAAAAATAAGCAACTTCAAACAATCCTATCAGAACAAGTAACTTCCTGGATATCCTCAACCATAACTTCACAAAAGAAATACAGCAGGGAAAGCTACCAGGTCACACCCTAACCTAAAATCTTGTGGACCAAAGCAGACAACTATCACCCCCACCAAATTAAATTTAAAGAGGATATCCGGCTCAATTTAGAACAAGTAATTTTGACATATGCCCAATTATAGCACTCATTCACCTTGCTCTCCCATCTTTTGCACGATCAGGTAAGCAAGCAGGGACTGTGGGGAGAACAAAGGGAATACAGAACTCAAAATGAACATGTGGATATAGGTACTTTGGTGAAAGTTATTTATATCGGCAAGTACTTCGTAGATGATGTGGGCTGCATTACTCAAAGGCCCACCCACTTCAACATATTTACAAGAGGGAGCTGCACACCTACAGTCTCACTATTTACACAGGGCAAGGGAACAAGTATGTTTCACATGAAAAGCAACTAGGTATGCTCCTGGGAGGCCATAGGTATGTATAAAACATGACCTCCCAGGAAGGCTCACAAAATAGGTCTAGTCTGACCTTTCAAAGGGACGCTATTTTCACTTGGACAAATGGGTACATCAGTAGAATGCCTGCAAGAGGTCAGAAAGACTTGATAGGTACAGACCCCTTGTCTTGCCTCAGGCTGAAGAGCAACCAAACGTGCTCACAGGATGCCACTAAGGTACAGGGAAAAAAGATTCCCTGTGAAAGCACAAATCGGGAAACCTCTTCCAACCATACAAACTCGAGACTATCTAATTGCGGATGAAAACTTAACATGACTCTTCTGGCACCAAAGTGTTCATGGGCAACACCCGGAGCACCTTATGCCCTGCATGGGCTAGAAGGTACAGGCAGGCCCTCTTGTGGGTGATGTCTCGCAAGGTCCTAGGTTTTGTTGGGTCATACAGTCTTTCATCCTCTTCAAAATGGATGTCTGCAAGGTACGGTGGCACAGGGTGAACATAGGTCTTAAGAGCTAGTCCCTTTTGTAATACAAGCAGTGACAACTGTGCTATTGTCACCTGCAACTCCTCTGCAATCAGCAGGAAAAAGTACTCTACATAGTCCTCCCAAAAGTCAGGAGGGACAAGGCCAGCCTGATTGGGGTGAAGAATGGCAATGTGGTCCTCAATCTGACTACACCTCGATTCAGCTGCAATCGGGACGTAAAGCACACTGACGCAAAATCAATAAACCAGGGTAAATGGGCAGCATTGGCATGCACTAGCAAACAGGGGACCTTGTCCTGACAAACAGACTGTGCCTGCACCCTGAGTTAACCTGCACAGATGCCAGGATCTCGGAGTTCTTGCATTTACACAGCTGATCCTCATTCTGGAGTGACACCACAGCATTAGAAATGGGGGGGGGGGGCAGTGGGTCTGGGTCATGCCTTTCATCCCTCAGGCTTAGGGGGCTGGTATTCCTGCCACTGTGGTGCAGCCTGGGCCAGGATTAGCATTTTTGGATATTCTGTCCACACGAATGAGGGCTTCTTATGATGGTGTGCCCAAGGGGTATCTTTAAGGGGCTTAGAGATCTTCTCAGACTTGGACCCCTTGCCATCAGGCCCACTCGGACAAGCAGGACATACTCAATGTATATGAAATTAGGACTTACTCCTAGCACGTGGAGGAGCAGGGCAGACATCAGCTTTAACAACCTGCTCAGTCCCTAATGTTTTCACTTAAATGTCCCTGAAATAGGATTTTGAGTGTAATATCTCTGCAGGTGTATAGTTGCAGTTACAGGATTTGGTTTGTAGGGGTATTTTTGATAATGCAATTACAGGATTTGGTTTTAACAAGGATCAAGGCTACACTTCTTGGTTTTAAGATGGCAAGATCTGGACATTGCATACAAATGTTCAAAGACAGTCTGTGTAATATATTTTTACACACATACAATGATCTATATTGTTTTGGTGTGGCCATCTTGTTCACCGGTGTGAGCTTCCATTACTTTTGGATTCTTTTTAATGATATGGGAATCCTTTCAAGAGAACCTATGATTCCATAACATTACTTTTGGATTCTTTTAATGATATGGGAATCATTTCACCCAGTCACTAGGATTCCTTAACACTACTTCTGGCATTACGGGAATCCTATAGATACACTAGCATTCTAAAACGTTCTTTTGGAGTTTTTTTGTAATGAAATGGGAATCCTTTTCAAATGATTCCATCCTCATAAATATTTTTCTGTATTCAATGCTTTTTGCAGCCGAAAGGAATCCTAACTGGTCATGGAGTTAACACAGGGCAAATGGAATCCCAAAAGAATCTAAAAGAAATCCTTTTATGGAAATTCACGAGGAATCCTTCTTTTTGACTAGGGCTGGCCAGTCCAGTCTCTTTCCAGCAATGGTAAAGTCCACTTACAAGCAAATCTTCTTCTTCTGGTCCACAGTAACACCAGTTGTTCCAAAACCACAAAGACGGATGGCTTCTAATCTTTCCCATACCTCTGGGCTTACCAGGCGTGAAGTGAATTTCTCTGAAAGAATAGTAATCTCCGCTCTAGTATTCACTATCGCATCCACAGGTATGTTATTAACAATGATGGACACGCAGATAGTATGTCCACTGGAGTGAGGTTGATGCATTAAAACTTCAGCTTCCATTGTTACTTGTGGCTATTCTGAAGTCGTTTTGGGGGGATGACTTACTTAGTATGGTTGATGAGGACAATCCCTCTGCAGTGCCCTTAGTCTCTGCAGCTAAAACAGGCCCTTGCTAAAGTAGATCTTGCTGGAGATGAACCACGACCGAGTGAAGAGCTTTGCCCTTCCACACGGTGACCACCCCCTGTATCATACCTATCTTGTCCTGTCTTCCCTATGGCCAGGTACTGGGCGAGTGCTTCTGCTAATTTGTTAGGCTTGTATTTAACACTTGGTATCCAATGTCACTGTTCTTCACTCCAGTCAAGAAGGCATAAACAGCCACTTTTCTTGGGTCTTCCTTCACCAAATGGGGATAGGCCAAAGCAGCAAGGTGGCTATCCCCTTCTGCAAATTCTTCCAAGTTTTCCTTGCCTTGTGTGATGATAGACAGTCTGGCTCTTAAGGCCAATGGAAGGGTCCATGACTCCGAAGGGTACAGAAATGCCTCACAGCTGGGCCACAAAGATACTCAAACAGGGCACTGACCTTTTCCTAACTTGACCAGCCATACTGCCAGGCAATCCTATCGAAGGGAATGATAAAGTAGTCCCATTTGGTACTCCCATCCTACAGAGGGAGCTTCAACCTGGGCCCTGCATGACTCTCCCACCATGGCGAGTTACTGCCATTGTGGGACAAGGATCAGTGGCCCTGTCATTTTCTC
This sequence comes from Hermodice carunculata, assembly GCA_964020975.1. Lineage (NCBI taxonomy): Eukaryota > Metazoa > Annelida > Polychaeta > Eunicida > Amphinomidae > Hermodice > Hermodice carunculata. The sequence goes on along the minus strand of OZ026612.1, from coordinate 76,031,961 downwards.
TCTCGTGGGAGGCTATATTCAAACTCATCATAGGACCAATCGCTGTGATGTGGCTTTTGGTTTTCTCTCTGGTGAAGTCTGGATTGACTCCCAATTCTCAAGGGTTTTTTTTTTTAAATGGATGGCTTGGAAGCCAGAAGCATGGTCTGCCCCGTGATGGGTAGGCATGTCTCACTGTTTATGGCAGTCTACCCACCCCCTGCATGCAGTGTCTTGCTTCGTAGCCTCCCGCTCCATAGCAATGTCAGACTGTGGTCCAAGCTTGTTGACTCACTGTGGCGGCTTCCAAAGTTAATAACTTCATCAGTCTGGGAAGCAATTTGTAGTAGATTTGGCTTGCCTAATGTGGTTGGTGAAACAAAAGTTGAAAACGGGTAGACCTCTGTTGATCCTGGTCTGGGCCCCAGGGTTGGTAGAAATCAGAAAAGGTATGATCGACTCGAGTTGACAGGAAGCTCAGTAGATGTACAACTACTTGGAAACAATGTCCTGTATTTGCTCTTTTCCAGGCTTCCTTGGACAGGCTGGTGACAGCTGTCAGTGTCAAGCATACATTGTATTTTTTTTTTGTCTTATCTATCCTGTTTTTGAGGGGTCCACACCTTTTTCACCAGGGGGCACAGGGAGGCAAAAGTAATCAATCAAGAGCCATGTCCAGTCAGGTCTAGTTGAGTGTCATGGTCAATCGTCAGTTGTGCTGTCACTACAGTGCTGCTCCATGAGAGGGTACCCAAACCTGAGTATCTAGAGAAACCCCTGACCAAGGTCACATCTCTAGATAGAAACACTCTTTTAAACCCACTCCCAAGCTCACTACCAGCCAGTCCAAGTAAGGACAATCTGTTACTCATCACCAGGTATAACCCTGCATCACCTCCCTTGAAGGAGACAATATTGCAAAGAATTGGAACACTATTCATGATTCCAAGTTTGCCCCGATCCTGGGAAACAAATTATTACTATGGGATTCCTATAAGCAGAGAATCTCAAAGATATTTTAGTCAGGTCAAGAACTTAATTTCCACCTCCAAACCTCCCTGCAGCTGTAGTGGGCATCACTGATCAGAACCCTTGTGATAAGGATAATTGCAGGTATTGCAATAAAATGGACACCACAGGCATTGTCTCCAGTAGCAAAACTGGACATATCGACACTCCACCCAGGGGTGGCTCATGTAGGATTAACAACCCTGTCTGTCTGTTGACTTATAAAACGTGTCACAAACAATATGTGGTTTAAACTCATCAACCCCTGACACATAGGCTAAGAAAATATTTCTATTACATCAACTAAAGGAAAATCAATAAACCCCTTGGCAGACACATTGCCAGACTGGATCACAATAACCTTACTCTTAAGATCCAGATCCTAGAACACATCCCCACTCCACCTGAGCTGAGGAAAACAGAAGCACTCAAGTTGAAAAGAGAGTCTTACTGGATCCACCAGCTATGCACTATGGAACCCTTTGGTCTTAATGTCATGGAAAAATATACAAACTTTCTCAGTCTTATGCTAAAATTTGAAATTCTTGTGTCTATTATCCGTGGACACCACATACCATTTCTGACAGATATGACATAATCTGTCATGTAACAGTAGCCGAAGATTTCCTTTATGTAATCTCATGAACACATTTCTTATACAATCTTTCATAATGAAATATTTCACACTTATGCAATCCAGCATAATGAAATATTTGACAATTACCAGAAGGGAACATATTTCTGGGACCTTCCCCTGGGGAACAGCCCACTGTTTCCCCCCTCCCTAGCAATGTACGTGTGTTTATGTCAGATTCACGTGGATTGTGCTTCATGTACATCCAGCTAACATATCAATTTGACGGTTAGTCAAATCATGTACAATTTATTTGAGATAACGTTGAGACCTAACACAACAAACGTCATTAAGGGTGTTACCCTTAGGTTTATAAGGTACCACGTGCTACCTTACACACAGTCCCTGAAGTTTTAAGTTCTATTCAATGAATAGCTTTTAAACCAGTCTAAGAGATGTCCAGAAATACCGCATTACAAAGTTTGTGGAGAAGTGCAGCGTGGTAGACCTTATCAAATGCTTTTGTAATGTCACAATATACCACTCTGACCTCCCCTTGCATATCTACAGGTTTTACGAATTCATAATACGAATATCGGTGACTTCGGAGTTCGGTGCCATCACCTGGCATAAACCCAGACAGTTTACTAGACAAGAAGACTAAATTATGCCTTAGAAAGTTGAAAACGTGCTTAAATAAGACACACTCAAATACTTTTGCCACATAACTTAAAAGTGATATTGTTCGATAATTACAGCACAAGCTAACTTCACCGCTTTTAAAGCTAGAACCTACATGAGCTGAGCTTTTTCCATTCAAAAGGAAAAACAACTTTTTCTAATGAGATATTGAATAATCTGGTTAAAGAAGTAGTAACTGAAGAGGCGCCCTCTTTAAGTAGGGTTGGGTTTATACCATCAGGACCAGTGGCCTTGCTTACATCAAATGATGCTAGGATAGAATAAACTTCATTTTTCCTCACAGTTATAGAAGATAATTTATTGTTGTGCATCAGTTGAGCATTTGGCGTATGAAAGTTAGTGTCACCAACAATGCTTTGTTCTAAAAAGAAATTGTTCAACACTTCAGCCTTTGACTTTGGGTCTGACATCACAGTGTCCCTCTCTACCCATGGAGGTACAGTCTGTATAATACCTCCATGGTCCAACAAATAATTTTCCCCATAATATTAGCCCCCTATAATAAAATAGCCAAACACTTTCCACCAGTTTTTTTTTCTATGCATAATAAACTAAATCAAATTGACGATGGGTAGTATTCTTCTTCTGCCGATCTCAAACCACTTATATATTTATTACTTAGGTCCCCAAAATAGCGCCAAAATGTGTTGTGTTTTGGTTTTTGGCTGATTTAGCCTTGTTGTGGATTCTGTCTACCTTCGCTTTTTAAGCCCAGAGAGATCTAGTATACCAGGCCGCATCACCCTGTCTTATGGTGATGGTCCTATTTGTGACACGTTGTCGAGGAGTGCTAAGAAATATATTGGACCAAATTTTACACATCTCATCTGAATCATCAGTATCGAAGCAGGGGTCCCAGTTTATCTGATAAAGTGCCTCTCTGAATTTGTCTAAGTTTGTCATACGTATAACCACATGAATCTATCAAAGCAGGGTTTCTTAATATGTTATAATAAGTAAGCTGCCACACCACAGTGATCATAATTCACAACCGGCGGCATAACTTTAACGTTGCTAACAAAGCTAGGAATATTCGTTATTATTTGATCTAGACAGGTGGAAGACCTGTTTGTAATCTCAGTATGCTCCTGCACATGTGATATCAGGTTGTCAAAATCAGAAAAAGAAGCAAATTTTTTAACCATGACTTGTACGTGATATCAAAATAATTTTTAATATCAAGGATTCATTTATTGATATCAATAAATGATTTTTGGATATAAAAAAATCATTTTGGGTATCCAAAATTGATTTTTTGAGATCCAAAAGTAATTTTTGGAGATACAAATAATTCTATATCGCAAACCGGACAGAAAAAAAAAAGAGATATATGGATATCCAAAATTGAATTTTGGATATCCATAAATCTGATTAAATGTTAAAACGGCATGTCATATTTCTGTTGATTTTAGTCCGACCTGGTTGTGATATAGAGTTATTTGCTCCCATTGAAAGAGCAAACCGTTTTAACATTTAATCAGATTTATTCAGTTTTGGATATCCATAAATCTCATTAAATGTAAAAACAGCATGTCATAGTTCTGTTGATTTAAGCCTGTTCTGTTTGTGATATAGAGTTATTTGCTACCAGTGAAACAGCAAGCCGTTTTAACATTTAAAAGGATTTATGGATATCCAAAATACACCCTTTTAGGACCTCAGAAATCAGCACTTGATGGTAATCATTTGCATAGTTTTACTTATTGGCATTACAACAAATCCCTTTGAAGTTCTGTATTGGCAAACGGCCAAATTTATGCAAATGAACACCGCGTCAACTGCTGCCATCTGGGGTCCCAAACTCCTCTATTGAATTTTGGATATCCATAATTCAATTTCCGATGTCCAAAAAATACTTTTTGTATATCAAAAAATCATTTTGGATACCCAAAATTGATTTATGGATATCCAAAAATGAATTTTGGCCATTCAAATTCAATTTTGGATATCCATAAATCTGACTTAATGTTAACACGGCTTGCCAAACCCGTACTTATATGTCTTTTTGTTTTTAATATTTTTATTTCTTTGTGTATGTGATTGTTTGAGATCACAGTCTCTGGGCAGAGGGGCTTCCGATTCTTTTGGGTAGACTGTGTATGTGGTCCGTATATCTACGGGTACGTATTTGCAGAATACTAGGACAACCATTCCTCAGGTTGACCGTGTCCCAGAGTGGATTGGTCGCTTTACCAGTGTCACTGGTGCTATGTATAAGTTTCTCGTGCATTGGCCCACTTTGTCTTGCATTTGCCTGTTTGCAACCATCATGCAACACCTGGCTCAAGAAGCCAAAACGAGACATGCATATTAATTTCCCGCCACAAAGCAGGTACTTACGCCAGTCAATCAGGGATGACACACACGGGCATGTCACTGTCACAGACACGGCTAGATACATGTACACCTTTCTCACAAAATGAGAGTCCTTTAGAGAAATTTCTTTCGTAATTCAAAAGTCTTATTCATTTAGTGCTTCGTGAATTGGTTACAATTATAATAGATTTTCAGCTGCCTGTACTAAATATTTTTTATTTCCAAAATATTAGTAATATCCCACTTCCCCGCACAGGAAGTGGCCCGTATCTCGCCAGGCGAGACTATGGTAACTATAACAGATAACCAGGTATGCAGTTGTGGCTGGAAATTAATATGCATGCCTCGTATTGGTTTAAACATATTTTATTTGACATTACAGTGCGTATCATAACAAGAGTAATTCAAAACAATTGAGAAAGAGGACAAAGTCCTATGTAAATCCCTCTTGCTGGAAAGGACTAATGAACAGGACAAGACCAGACACACAAATGCACGCAAAAGACGACTGACACCCAGACGAGACAGTGGGGCAAGATGTTTACCACCAAAGTGATAAATTAGACCGACCATAGATTCAATATCAAAATGCATACAAATAAATAACGCAAAAGACGACTGACACCCAGACGAGACAGTGGGGCAAGATGTTTACCACCAAAGTGATAAATTAGACCGACCATAGATTCAGTATCAAAATGCTGACAAATAAAAATGCTAATTATGATTTGCAAAATCAGCCAAATCCAATAGTGTTAAAACGATCCATCCTGGAAATATATTCTTGCACTGCTAGAGAAATTTCAACATTTTGCTCAGGTGAAGCTTCATAAGAGCCATATAATACTGTTTGTAAGGTAAATTGTGCAAAACAAAAAAATCAAGTCATACAAAGCGGATCGTGGGGCAGCATGTGAGGGAGAGATAAAGAAATGATGCCAGGTATCTTCCCTAGGTGAGCCGCAAGAACATTTAGCATAATCCTTTACACCAATTTTAAATAAATGCGAATATAATCGGTTTGCATCTACACGGCGACGTGTATGTTGAACTGAAAAGAATCTATCGCCAATGTTATAAAGTTCCTGGAATTTTATTGGACGAGTGATTTTTTGGATTATTTTGGATTTCAATATCTGTAATGAAGGAGAATTGCGAGTCTCAAGGGAAAGTTGGTTCCAGAGCCTGGCTGTAGAAGGTAAAAATGATGGATCAAAAAGATTAGTTCGAGCACGAAAATGAGGAACATCAAACCTCTGACGGGTATCATGGGTTTGAGTACCCGGAGTAGACGCACTATAAATGATGGAGCATACTGAATCGGGAGCGAGAAGAATTGGTAAACTAAGGAAGGCTGGTATTGTAGGGAAATTCCATGAATGGTTCTCTGATCATCTTAGCACACATAAACATGTTTCTGACAGCTTGTCTAAAGCTGAAAATTTTAACTCCTTCTTCCTGCAACAGTGTAATGTTGATACCACATCAGCGGCCTCGTATTAAGCCTCTGTGGCATGAATTTAAGTTTTAACCAGTCACCATAAAATTCATAAAAAATCGTTCATAAGAAATAGTAAAAGTACTGGCATATCATGTGTCATTGCAGAAATGTTTCATTTCCATGTGGCTTCTTGAGGACAGATTTCACTGTTGAGGCAGTAATATCCACGTTCTATATTTCTGCTTGTTGTCACTTTGTTTGTTAATTCTGTATACAGGTTTATGGATTTGTCAAAGATCATACCACCGCGTATCACAGATCAATGCTCCAGCACTCTATCTGCACAATATTGAAAGATTTCAATGAAAATAATGTTCAAAAGATTTACTGGCTAAAACTAATATTAAAAATACTGATAACAAAATAGGTCAGTCTGAGTCAACAGCTGAGAAAATGCTTACAAAGTTTACCAGGCCACGTGACCGTCACTGAGGGGTAAACGCATAAAATTAACTTTCTTTGGTGAATTTGTTAGCTCAGCTGACTTGCTAGTCAAGCTGAGCTTTTAGGAGGCCGAGGCCTCCGTCCGTTCATAATTAGATTCCCAACTTCTCCAAAACCGTCAACCAGATTCATTTCAAACTTGGTGGCAATTTACCTTGGTTGGGTCTCTAATACGTTTGTCCAAACGGTCGCGCTCCATTAATTTTGGGATTTTCTATGAAGTTTTTTGTTCTTTTGGGGGCAAATCTAAATATATCTTCTCCGAAGAAACCGCTCAACCAATTAATTTGATATCACGCAAGTACATTTCTAGGTAATCCTAGTTCACCAGGTAAGGCTGCAATTTTTTTTAATTTTTTGTGTGTTTTCGCTGTTTTCGACTTCTCCTCCAGAACCGTCACTCAGATTAAACTGAAACTTAGTTAATATCTTCCCTGTGGAAGTGTCAACGAAACTAGTTCACTAGGTCGCAATGATGTGGATTCCTGATTTCTAACGATTTTTTCAATTCGGGTATTTATCGGTAAATGCACCTTTCCTATTGATTGCACTATGTAAGTCAGTGGACATTCTAATGCTAATTCACGTTTTTGACTTCCTCTCTGAAACCGACATCCAGATTGACTTCAAACTTGGTGGTAATGTACCTTGGGTGGGTCTTTGCTGACTTTGTTCAAATGTTCACGCTTCAGTTATTTTTATTATTTTTATTTATTTATTTATTTATTTATTTATTTATTGATTTATTTATTTATTTATTTATTTATTTATTTATTTTATTTTATTTTATTTTTATTTTGGGGGGCAAATCTTAGAAAATCCTCTTCTCCGAAACTGCTTACCCAATTGCTTTGATATCACAAAGGAACACTCCTAGGAACTCTTGGTTCTTAATTTGTTCACAGGTGGCGCTGCAATTTTTAGCTCAGCTGACTTGCTTTTCAGGCTGATTTTTTAGGAGGGTCAGTCATCCGTCTTAGGAATACGTCGAAATGTCTTGCACTCAGCTAAAGCTCAACACAGGTCTAGTCACTTTGCAACCTTGATTTTGTGGGACAAGTTCAGATGATCTGAGCATGGGCTGTTTGATCACGCAGCCCTCTAGTTTGCAAATATGGTAGGAAAGCTTTGAAAAACGGTAGGCGGTAGAACTGTGAAGAAATCGGTAACCTACCGCGTGAATCGGTAGGGTGGCAAGTAAGGTGGTCTAGCCTCCTTGGGCGAATGAACTGGGTCGAGCTGTGTGTGTGTCTATGGTTGATTATATAGAAAAAACACTGGTGATTTCAAGACTCTTGACAAGAGAACATGTTAAACGGAACATGCAATTTTCACTTACGCTCTGTAAACTTAACAAAACAATTGCAATCTTTTGTGCACACTGGAACATAACCATACTTACATCTATTGACATAGCTGATACTGTTGAATATATACGCTGTCAGATGGTTGTGGCTGTTCAGGTCCTCAATTCAACATCGACCAGCAAGCAACATGGTGTGAGGTGTGACACAATTGTATTTGAGTCTTTTCATCCAGAACCACATCCTGGTACTAGTCATTACCCTATTACGTAGTCCAAACTCTCGACGCTCAATAAGCTAACCTGTCACTGTCTAACCTGTATACATATGCAAGTAATATCATCACGTTCTTCTGTAGAATTTTGACATGGGCGGTATTAGCCCAAATAAATTTAAAGGCCTTCAGCTTGTAAGTACTCAGAACATGTTTTGGAGCCTGTACCCATACATGTCTCTCTGAGTATCGGCTCATTGTCTGAGCTACATATTCAGCAAAGACAACCCACATAATGATGAATAAATATGAACGTGTCAAATGATGAAATAACTAAATAAGTGAAGTTCTGCATGGGAGCAATCCTTAAAAAAACCTATATATATTGGCAACATGTTTTGGCCTCTGATCAGAATTCACTTGTTTATAAAGCTCTGCAGCTTAATATTGATATGGACAGAAAGGGCGACCAATCATACTATACAAGAATAAAAAGTTTATTGGGAATATTACAATGTAAAGATCAAATATACCCCAAGAAGAAAAATACCACATCTAAAGTGGCTCAACTTATTTATGAAAAGTTCTGTGGAATGTACGAACAAACTTTTTTTGACAACATAAAATTAAAGGGTCTTTCTCAGTCTCTCGGTAAATTTGAAATATACTCCCATGTCAAAAGATATTACCGTCTGGAAAGGTATTTAACAAAGATCAAAAACAAGAACTTACGTAGACATATTACTGGAATTAGATGTGCTTCTAACATGTTACCCATTAATCATCTCCGAAAGTATGGGGCGATTCGAGAGAGGAGACTTTGTCAATTATGTAAAATGAATGAGTTGGGATCAGAAATGTACACTATCATGCTCTGTAACAATTTGAAATTATCAGAATACAGACAATACTTCCTAGGTTTAATTTATCAAATCTGCCCCCGGCTTTTGAAACTTCACACAGAACAACAGTTTTATTATATTATCCAGTGTGTGGATAACAATATTATTTTAGCTTTTGCAATGTATCTCGATAAAATCTATAGCGCAATGAAACACTTATGACAAATACTCATGTGTACATGGTGTAGAACATGGTAGAACTAAAGTGGCATTGGTCTAAATTTTATTTTGTATATGTACTACATTGTGGTAATGATGTTCTTATTTGTATTACAGTATTATATTGCATGCCTGTATACCATCTAGTCATGTTTAGTATATAGTTTGTACCTGACGGCCCTGAATTATATTTCAAATTTTTTATGACATTCATTGGCAATCACTTATTGTAATAACTTTACAAAAGTTTCAATAAACGTTTTTGAATTTGAATTTGAATTGGAATTGGAATTGGAATTTTCTTGTAAATGCAGAGCTTCAATACGAATCCAGAATACTTATCAAACCAAATATAACTACTAAAGAGTAAAGAAAAGGTTCAGATAAGAATGATTTGACTTACCTTTGAACTAGTATGGACCCTTTCTAGCTGGATAAGACACATTTGTCTAACCACCTGCCAGTGTCCAACTGAGGTAGAAACAAACTGGGGCTATATATTCAATCCCACTGATTACAAAATAAACAGTTACAGCCAGAAACCTGTACAAACCCAACAAGTACTGTAACAATGGACATCCTGCACCAGAAATGTTAAACAACCTCCATGGTGACACCTACTTCTATGAAAGTCTCCAAGAAATCAAGTTCTATTTAGTTGTCAACTGTTAGTTTATGTTTCAAAAGAATGAACCAAGTTTGTGACAATTAAGTAAATCCTGCCAATTTCTGGCGAAGTGCTCAGGACAGTCTATAACTGACTCCCGGCCCTGGTGTGGGACAGAAGAAATTGAGTATTTTTTACATATAGTAAATGTGCACTTTCATGCTAGCCTAAAATGCCAGAAAGGTGAATATTTAAACAGAATGACGCCAAAAGGTAAAATAAAGTAGCAAAAAAAGCAAGTCTGAAATCTCTAAACTTATTGAAACCAAATTTTTAAACAATCTCTGGATATTTACAGCAAAATTTGTAGAAGTATTTGATCAAAATTACATGCTTGAATCCTCTGACTCAAGTTTATAGCAAATAAATTTGGTTCTGGATGAAGTCCTGGAATATAAAACAAATATGACCAAATCTCAAAAAGTTGTGATGAATTATATCCAATAGTTTCTGAAATATTACTGTCAGGGAAAGGATAATTGACTACTTCAAAGTTAAATTCATCAATTTTGTGATAGATCTCAATGCAAAATCTGTCATTTGAGACCCGCATATCCAAGTGCAAGAACACATCAGTGAAATCATATGAATTCTTACCTTCCAGAGGGATATCTTTTCGGTAAATTTCTTTGGCAATTTCAATAAAATTTTGCGCATTTGCACAAGCAATTTCATCAATATACCTTGCATTGTTTGATAATTTTGCAGCCAAATGAAAATCTTTTTTCATCAATTTATCCATGTGCTTAAATTCAGGCCAGGTTATATATAAACCAGCGAGTAATGGGGAGCAGTTGCTTTTATTTGTTTAAAAACCAATGGTCCAAATTGAACAAAAGTATTATCCAAAAGAAATTTTACAGCAGCTATCAAAGTTTCAATAGTGTAAGATTTAATGTTATTTTTGAATATTAATTATACAACCATTATGCCTTCTGTGAATATGAATTAATATTTGTGTATGTTTTACCATTATGTTTGAACATTTTGCTGTTTAATTCTGAAAGACAACTTTTGACTCCAGTTATGGGTAGATTTGTGTACAGTGGAGAAAAATCAGAACATTTAATACTTTTTGATTTTAAATCTTTGATTTCAGATACAAACTCGGAAGAATTGTTAATACTCCAAAAACAATTTACTTGACAGTTTCTAGAAATTGCATAACAGTATTTACGGAAATGATTCCTAATTGCAGTCAAACACAGTGTTACTTCCTTTGATAGTCGTTTTGTTGTACATTTTGAAGCACAAGCTATGAATCCTGATTTAAAAGGGTTTTTATGTAATTAGTATATCCAGAACAAAAGTGGAATAGAGTCCCCAGAACTTTTGTCATTAAAATTTCTTTTCATCTCATCCTTATGTGTTTCTATCAAATTCTCAATGGATAGTTTGTGTAATTTATATACGACATTTCGTTTTATGTCTGGAATATTGTTTGCGCCAAGTTCATTTTTCAAAACATCCAGATAATTTTTTTTTTTGCAGATGACCCCCAAATTGCTGCCTCCCTTATCACTGTTAGTGATTACAAATCTTCCTTGTAGTTCTGTGACCGCTTTTGAAACATTAAGTTGCTTTAAATTTGCCATACTGATATTCTTACTGTGGGGTTTGTAACGATACATTGTATTTCTATACTCTTTTCGAGTTTGATAACCTTCTTACAAAAATCTGAAATTCTACTCTTTCTTTCTTTTCCCATTTCATACAGTAGGAATCAAAAGCGTCACATGTATCCTGAAAAATATTTTCAGTGTTCAACTTAGGACATAGCCGAAATTTTGTACCTTTTTTTCGTCAATTCTTTCACAACTGAATTTTGTATTATTTCCAAATTACCTGTAAATACATGTTTGTTATATGTATCAACAAAATGGCAATATTTATTGTTAGACATAGTCACAATGAAGAAAAGTCTCAAAAGTCTCATTTTGGTTGGACTAAATTGCATCATTTAAGGTCTAATTTTTCAACAGTTTTCTATGAGAGGGAGTACCACCCACTCTTTCGCCTGTTTATCTCTTTTGCTTCACTCTGTCAAAGGCTCACATCAGTTTTTTCCTGAATGTTGGCAACCCTGTTTATGTCTTCATTCACATCATGGTCACAACACTAAAAATGTATGTGCATGGAATAATAGTGATACTCTTCGGGGTTATATGATAAATTGTCTTAATAAACTGTTAACATTCTGCCGGTACCAATATTTTTCAATATTTCGGTTATGCACCAAGCAGTTTGATCTTTTCTATTTAATACAAAGTAGTTCAACCAAGCAAACACTGTAATATCCAGTATTCCTTGTCTCAAAGTCTGTTTCATTTAAACGCCTGTGAAAAGGACAAATTATTGATAAATTATGTCAGATATAGGAATACACAACCTTATCCATGCAGACTAAAGGGACTTTTACTGGATGGGCATAACCTGCTTTTCTTCTTCCCTATGGTGAACGAAACTATTGCATAAACCTTTAGTGGAATACACTATCTTATACCTTGTCCAGCCTCCGCCTTGCTCAACCACATCTGCTTAAAAAAGCAAAATTTAAAATCAAACAAAACACACACAAAATAAAATAAAAAAATAAATAATGATATAATAATAGCCCCCAAGTTACATGCACAGTGCAAGGGGGGCCCCAGCAAGCAGATTATACCACTCTTTGCTGGAATATTCTGCATGCTGAATGATCAGTGTCATGTCCCACTGGTCAAGATTAATAATACAACCCCCCTCCCCATAAAAAAAAAAATGAAAGAGAAAATCATATTTTTTTTACAAACTAAGAACACCAGCAGCATGACCATTTCAACAAACTTAGTAGAGACCCACACTAAAGGTAGATCCCCAAGAAGTTCGAAGAGGATTCAGCCAATATTTTTTAGAAGTCAAAACCATGAATTGTGCACAATGGATGAAGACCCACCACATAAGCTTAACTGGCAAGTATGCAAAGGTAAAAACTATTGGAGCATGACCTTGCAAAGTTGGCAGAAAGCCACCCAAGGTATGTTTCCACCTTGTTTACAGAGGATCTGGTGGACACTTTTTTCAGAATAAGTGAAAAAATGTAATTGATTGTGAAAAGTCAGGGAAGCAATAATATACAACGGGATTGTAACAGTTCTGTGCTCAGTTAACCTTGTCTGCACAGATTGATAATTGCTTTTGCAAATTTAATTTTTGAATGTGCGTGTATGGTGAAATGATGTTAACCAGGACATTTTAGGACTTGCATATCACTACAAACAAAGGCATTTGCCATATACATATATGCAATTTCCTTTGCAAGATACGTAGAGGAGCAGTAGTTACCTAACTGAAAACTACTAAAATGGCTCATGAACTTCAACAGGGTCACCGTCACCTGCTGTTGTAAATCATAAATCTGCCTTCACAATACAATATCAAAATTGTAGCTCATATGATTTTTGAGGCATAAATCTAGAAATGAGAGTAAATACAGCTGTAACGCTGAAAATTAGGTCATCGCTGAAATGTGATCCAAACCCATCCCTTACACAGCGACGTCTTGACAAAATTCAATGCTTTGGCTCAAATGGTTTAGGAGTTATCCAAATTAAAATCCATTAAAATTGCACTTGGAAAGGAGGTCATCACCCAAAAGACACAAATAAGGTACTATGTGCTCCAACATGTGTGTGGGACTTCAAAGAGTCAAGGTCAAGCAGTCTTAGAGAATCCTAAGATTTAAAGATAAATCACTAAACGTCAAATTACTGGAGTAGGACCAATTGACTGAACCTAGTCAAGACTAACCCAAGGTACATCCCTACCATGCTCCAACAGGACCTCAGCAACAATTTTTGAACAAGAGGACTGTAATAGTCCTGTGTTCAGCTGACCTTACATGCACAGACTGAAGTGATCCTCTGAAGTTCAGAATGATATCAAGGTCACAATTGTTTAATAATATCATAACTATTGCCAACATGAATATATCCTCTTACGTATTTTCCTGAATTTTAATATTTGTTAAAAAATCATAAAAATGACAGCACCAAGATTGGGTGAACAAATTTGGTGGAGACACACACATTCCCAAAAAGTCTGAAGAGGATTCAACTTACCATTTGGTTAAAAAAATCAAGAAAAGTTAATATACATAAAAAATACTTGAAAAAGCGAAAACAAAATACAGTGCCACCTGTTGTACAAATTACAGGTCCACAGAATTATCCCTACACAATTTCAGAACGGTACATATATATCCCTACACAATTTCAGAACGATTGGCTTGGTGGTTTTGGAGAAGACAAGGTTTCAAGATTTGACCAAAAAAATGAACAAAAATTAAACAATTAAAAAAAAATGTAAAAAATCATTGGAGCATGGCCATTTTAAAAATGGGAAAGCCCAATCAAGGTACATCTTCACCAAGTCTGAAATGAACCTGGTTGATAGTTTTGGAGAAGACGTCAAAAATGTGACTTATCATTGCAATCCCCATTGACTTGCATTGTAATCAATGGGAAGGTATGCATTAAACGGTATGTACCCAAATTGAAATATGCATTAGAAATCAGAGATGCAGAATATTACCACCTAGTGAACACCTTAGTTTGACCCTTCCACAAGCTACATTTCCACCAAGTTACAGAACAATCTCGGTGACAGTTTTGGAAAAGTTGAAAATAGCTTTAACACACAAAAATTAATAAAAAATGAAAAATTGCAGCACCACCTAGTGAACAAATTAAGGTCCATATGTCCCTGGAAGTGTCCCTATGCAATTTCAAAACAATTGGCTGAGCGGTTTCGGAGAGAAAGATTTTTCTGGATTTTGCAAGAAATTAACAAACAAATTCATAAAAAAATATAAAAGTCAATAGGGTGTGACCTTTGTACATATTTGCTAGAGACATGCCCAATGTACACCCGCACCAGGTTTGACGTGAATCTCGTAGAAGGTTTTGGAGAAATTAAAATGTGAATTTCCATTGCAATTCCCATTGACTTTAATACATGGTAATCAATAGGTATGTATACATTAACCTCCAGGTACCCAAACTGAACAATTTGTTAAATATCATGGATCCACAGTATCACCACTTCCTGAACAACTGAACAGAAAAAATCATTAAAAAAATGCAAAAAATATTAGTTCACGACCGTTTGAACAATTTGACACATCCAAGGTACATTCCCACCACGCTTGAAGTGAATCTGACTAGTGGTTTTGGAGAAGTCTAAAATGTGAGTTGTGGACAAGATGGACAACAGACGAGTCACCGTCCTGTAATCTTAGCTGTCTGACAAGTCTGCTGAGCTTAAAAAAACTATGTATACATACATTTTTTCTAGTATCTTTACTTTTCAGTACTAACATACAAACGAAAAATGGAAAAAAACATAAAATCTTTGGATCATAACCTTTTGAATAATTTGGTAAAGACACACCCAAGGTAAATACCCGCCATAAGAAGTGGATGTGCCTATAGTGATTTTTGCCACGTAGTGAACAAACTTTGTGTAGGCCAAATCAAAACATGCTCCTACCAAGTTTGATGAGAATCTAGCCAGGGATTCGGAGCAGTAAAAATTTGCAAAACATACAATTATAAAAATACAAGAGGCCTGCGGGCCTAAGGCTCTGCTGACACATAATCACAAGACCATTACAAAAAATTAGTTTCCGTAAATGCAATCCCTCTGCAACTTGGAGAAAGTAGTGCAAAGTCATCCACATTGTCGATATTCAACGTCCGTGATACACATTGGTGGTACATTTAGTGCAACCAGCCCTTTTCTTTCTCAACATATTGGATTTAGTGTCCTTTAATGAAGTGTTTGATGACCTTGAAAAATAGGTAAAGGTCATCAGTTTTTTTTTTTTTTAAATTTTACCATTGATCCCACATATATTTGGTGAAAATGTTGCAGTTACATCTCAATTTATTATCCAATAATGAATTTAATTTTTTGTTTTTTGTTTATTTTAATTATTTTTGTTGATACCTGTGTTTTTAGTTCCAGTTAATACCAACAGTAGCACCAACATGACTCTAATCATCACAGACTTTTTGTCTATATACTCATAGATGGTTGAGGTGTCCATGGTATGACATTCCTGCAATGATATATGGAAATATGTTCAAAAATTAAGATGTAAGGATCATCACGTCCTCTGAAATGCATTCCCTCATAAACTTGAGAAAGTAGGTCAAGGTCATTCATATCATGCAATATAAAACTTCCACATGACACACATTTGTGGTACATTTGGTATCATTGCCCTTTGTATCTCTTCACAAAATGGAGGCTATAAAGAATATACAAATACAAATTTGAACAAAGGGACGTCAGTGCCTTCATACCCTGCTGCTAAGTAAGACTAAAATCTGCTTCTGAAAAAGTCTTGAGATCTTTCGCCACTCGGTGTCGCTTCTTCAGAGGACAGTTATAAAACTGGCAGAAATAGCATTCTGTACTCCTTATATGCCCTGATGTAAATCAGTTTTACTTCTGATTGGTTCGTTGAGTTTCTCCAATAAGAAGCTGTGTCCTTTGTGGATGTCTGTTGTAATTGGATAAGAGTTGATGTCTGTCTATATTCGGGTGTCTTACGATTGGTCAAAACTGTTAGTCTTGGTGAGAACCATTATTTGATGAACCGTTGAAAACCGTTTGGTAGTTGTGAGAGCTGCTATACGGTTTCAAGAACTGTAGGACCGTTGTAAGAGCTGTTATGTGGTTTGAGTGCCATCAGTTGATGTGAGAACTGGTTAGTTGGTATGAAAACCGGTGTACAGTTGTAGAAAACGTTTGGTGGTTGCGAGAACTGGTATGTGGTTGTGACAACTGTTCTGCGGTTGGTGTGTGAACTGGTTATTTGGTGTGAGAATGAGTATACGGTTAGAAGAACCCTTTGGTGGTTGAGAGAACTTGTGTGCAGTTTCAGGGACTGTATGGTGGCGGTGAGATATGTTATGTAGTTGGAGAGGTGTCAGTGGTGTGAGAACCGGTTGGTTGGTGTAAAACCAGTCTATGGTTACAAGAGCCGTTTGGTGGTTGTGAGAACTGGTATATGGTTTCAAGAACGGTGATGGTGGTTGTGAGAACAGCAATGCAATTTGAGTGGCATTTGTAAGTCTGAGAACTGGTAGGTTAGTGTAGGAACTGGTGCATGGTTACAAGAGCCGTTTGGTGGTTGTGAGAACCTATTATACAGTTTGAGTACCTTCAGCTGGTGTATGAGCTGGTCAGTTGGTGCGAGAACTGGTATACAGTTGGTGTGAGAACTGGTGTGTGGTTTCAAAAACCCTATGGTGAGAACCATTATTTGATGAACCGTTGAAAACCGTTGAAAACCGTTTGGTAGTTGTGAGAGCTGCTATACGGTTTCAAGAACTGTAGGACCGTTGTAAGAGCTGTTATGTGGTTTGAGTGCCATCAGTTGATGTGAGAACTGGTTATTTGGTATGAAAACCGGTGTACAGTTGTAGAAAACGTTTGGTGGTTGCGAGTGTAGGAACTGGTGCATGGTTACAAGACTCACTCGTCAAAATTTTGATCTTCCTCACTTTAGGGCTCGAACAGAACTTTTTGATAAATCCTTTTTTCCATCAACTATTCGACTTTGGAACCAACTACCTCTGGAAACCCGAAATTCAGCTTCTATCCAAATTTTTAAATCTAAGATTACCAAACAAGTAATACATCCCACTAAGTTTCCTGAATTGTATAACATTGGTAATAGAGCTTTAGGTGTTCGACACACACACCTGCGTTTGGACGCTAGTCCTCTAAATTCGCATCTTTTTAAGATTGGAGGAAAGAACACTCCTGAATGTTCTTATGGTGCACCGCGAGAGGATACTTGGCACTTCTTCTTCTCATGTCCAAAGTTTACAGTTCCGCGTTCCCAGTTACATACCAAAATTGCCCCTTTTGCTCCCTTCACTTTACAAACTTTACTTTATGGTTCCCCAGAATGTTCTTTTCCTGACAACATTAACATTTTTTTGGCTGTACACGAATTTATTCACGCCACCGGGCGTTTCAATTCTGAAGGCATTGGGTGATCTTGTTTATTTTAATAGCTACGTGTGATACCGACAGACTTGCGCTCCTGCGTTGTGTTAGAGGATCTGAGGGCACTCGGACCCTTTGCCACAGCTGGGAGAGCTTGCCGTCCAACCCTTAAATGTCGATGCACGGTCAGTATAAGAGTTTATGTGTGCATCGTACTTAGTTATAAATTTCAATATTCAAACCACCATTACTTAGACCATGTTGTATGTAAAACCAGATGATCATTTTGGCCTCACACCGTGTCACATACTCAAGTTTTTGAGAGAGAGAAAAAAAAGGAAAACTAAACTTATTACTGGCATAGCCCCACTATCTGTCTTGTCTGGGTGTTGTCATCTACTGCATGTACCTGACTCCACGTGCGTCTTGTGCTGTCATGTCTGTAATTGTCTTATTTCTCGAGAGGGATTAATATAGGGCGTAGCCCTCTTTCCCAATCGTGCTTATAACCAGGATTGTAAAATTTGTACAATTGTACCTTTCACGAATAAAATATGTTTAAACCAAACCAAAACCCTATGGTAGCTGGTAGAACTGTTATGCAGCTTGAGTACCGTCAGTTGGTGTGAAAACTGGTTAGTTGGTGTGAGAAACGGTATACAGTTACAAAAACTGTTAGGTCGTTTTGAGAACCAGTGTGTGGTTTCAAGAACCATTTGGTGGTTGCGAGAACTGTTTTACAATGTGGGTGACGAAGGTTGGTGTGAGAACCAATGTACGGTTATGAAAACCATCTGGTGGTTGTGAGAGCCAGTGTGTGGTATCAATAACCATATTGTGGTTGTGAGAATCGTTATGCGGTTTGAGTGCTTTGGTTGGTGTTAAAAACGGTGTGAGAACAAGTATATGGTTGTAAAAACCCTCTGGTGGTTGTGAGAAACTGCGTGTAGTTTCAAGGACTGTATGGTGGCTGTGAGTCGCGTCACGTGGGCTGAGTGCCATCAGTCAGTGCGAGAACTGGTTAGTTGGTGTGAGATCCCGTATACGCTTACAAGAAACGTGTGGTGGCTGTGAGAACAGTTATGTGGTTCGAGTACCATCGGTTGGCGTAAGAACTGGTTAGTTGGTGCGAGAATCTGGTTACAAGAACTGCATGGTGGCTGTGAGAACCACTGTGTAGTTCCCCGAACCATATGGTGGTTGTGAGAACCACCATGCGGTTTGAGTGCCGTCGGCCAGTGTGAGAACTAGCAAGTTGGCATCAGAACAAACCGTTAGTGATTGTGAGAACCATTATATGGTGTGAGTGCTGTTGGTTGGTGTGAGAGCCGGTTAAACCAGTTTGGAAAATCATGTGATTTTTGTGAGAACCAGTGTGTGGTTTCAAGAACTGTATGGTGGTTGTGAGTACCGTTATGTGGTTCGAGTGTCGTCAGTTGGTATAAGAACCAGTATAGGGTTATAAGAACCACCTGGTGGTTGTGAGAACTGGTGATTGATTATAAGAACCATGCAGTGGTGTAAGAACCGTGGTTGGTGTGAGAACTGGTTTGTAGTGATAAAAGTCAACCGTGGTCACTAGGGGACCATGACTGATTACAAGAACCAGTGTGCGGTCTGAACCATAAGGTTACACAGAACCACAGGTTTATGGTTTAAAAGACCTTTAGATGTTATGGGTTCTAAAGGACCTTAGTCGGTATAGATGTCTGCAATAGGTGGTGGAAATTCCATGTAATTAGCTGGGATAAGTTTGCAAAGTACTTGTGAAAAGCATGAGTGGATAGAAAGGGCTGGAGGTTTTCATGGCACCTGGGTCAGTTTAGAAAATCGGCTGTTAGTGCTAGGTGTTGAAATAGGCTCAAAGGACTGGTAGCTATTGTGAAAGCATGTTGTAGCATAGAAACCGTTGCTTGAGTGGGACTAGGGAACCAAATGAAAAGTGCACAAGTAGTACATAGAGAGTACACACCGAAAACAAGACAGGATAGTAACAGTAACAGAGAAGAAAACACAAGATCAGATGTAGGAAAGCCAATTTAGTCATGCAAAAAAGATTAAGCGAAAAGAAAAACACTAGATCAGATGTAGGAAAGCCAATTTAGTCATGCAAAAAAGATTAAGCGAAAAGAAAAAGGTCCAGGGTGGTCGTGAAAGTGGGAAAAGTTCCACAGTCTGGTATCCTGAGAAAAAGTTGTTAATAACTGTGCCCTTAGGGCGCTTATTGCTGAAATGAGGGTTATTCTATCCAGTGACTGGGCATGTATACTTGTTCATGTAACTGGTTACTAAAAGTGCGCCAATGTGCGTGTCCCAATGTTCTTATTACCAGTGACAGAAAGTGCGCTAATGCGCACGTCTTAATGTTCTTATGTCCAGTGACTGACGGTCCCTAAATTAGCTACATTTGGTAATGAGAGATCTAACTCGGACAATGTCAGCTGCATTGCGTCGAAGGGAAGCCGCCGGTTGGACCTCGGGATCGGTCCCATCGAAAGCAACTGTAGGATCCTGGTCTTTGTGGCTTGGAGGCGGTTGGTGGTTCTTAGATGTGGGACAGGTCTCCACTTCATGTTAGGCATAAAGGCCACTCCATGTTAGGCATAATGGCCCCTCCCGCAAAGTGGAGTGGTCTGATGTTCTCCGTGTTTGGGTTGTCATGCGTACAGACAGACAGGTGGAACGACGGACAGACAGACAGACGGACGGACGGACAGACAGACAGACAGACAGACAGACAGACAGACAGACAGACAGATAGATAGATAGATAGATAGATAGATAGATAGATAGATAGATAGATAGATAGATAGATAGATTCGGTCTAACAATATTACACAATGTGGTACAAGAATACATTATTAATGTATTAATGATTAATATGTTTGAAACTAGGAGACCATACATTAAGACTCCGAGGAGTCGCTGACATGTAGGCCACCCTAAAGATATACAATACTTAATTACTATGTTTAAACTCATACGCTGTAAGATTTCTATCATAATACTGCAGGCTGAATGATAGCAGATATTACAAAACTTAAGTTGATAGACCAAGTGACAATTATACATATCATGTGACTAATTATCGTCTGTTGCAGACGTGACAACTAATAGTGTTACAGTTAATTTCATAATGGTTAATAATATAATTCTTAGCATATTGTGAGAAGCCTTTCAGGAGTGTGTATCAATTTTTGTCATAACTATCTCAGGTTAAGTAATTTTCATTAATTAAATCTGGTATTTTATGTCTTAAACATAATTGATTAATTGTATTATTTTGTAAACAGTTTCGGGATCATAGGGGTTAAAATAGGATTATTGTGCACTGTTGCATCATATCTACGTGGTATTGTTACGGTTCTTCTGGGTCTATCAGTGCGTTGAATCTGGTGACAGTTGAAGATAGGCCTGTCATTGAAATAGGCAACATACTGTTTTTGTCAAATGGTTTGTGTGATCTATGATGACCTCCGGTGAAGGAACTTCTATTGGGTGTAGATGGTAGTCATCACGGTGGAATCTTAGTGACTCGGTGCACCTTACATTTTCAGTCAGGATCGGGGTATCTAAGAGGTCATATCGGCCTCTCCGACATCGCGTGTCGCTCGCCGTTAAGTCAGTGTCTGAGATTAGGCCTCAGTGTCGCTCGATCAGCCAAAGCTGCTTGGTGTTGGGAGTTCCACTCAAGCTGGAGGAAGACTTCCTGGTCTGTATAGCTCGCCGGCGACATGTCTTCGATGTAGGCCTCTGCTGAACTCTGCACCATCATATCTGGACTCTTGGCTATTCTACCTGATGTGGTGGGCTGGAGGGTGGGAGTTGGGGGGAGGGGGTCTCTCTCCTCTGGCCCAGGGTGTGTATCCGTCCCCCGAAGTTCTGTGGTGCTCGCGCTGATAAGGTGATCTAGCTGCGGCGATGGGGATGAACTACCCCAACTGTGGGTAGCAGATATAGCCGGCGCCTGGTGACTAGCGGAAGGTTGTACCATAAGTGGCTGGAGTGCGTCGGGGGGGGGGGGGGGGGGGGGGGGGGGAGGGCACATATTAACAACAGGGTTGGTGTGTGCCTCGGACATTTTTATACAATGCTCTATCTTAATCCTAGACCAGATATAGGACGGTACCTTTTTAATCCTGTTATGTGTTGTAAGGAAGGAGTGCTGGATCGGTGCATCCTGGTGCATTCCGGAGACCAACATTCCAATTTTAAACAAGTTTTAGCATATTCTTATTTTTCCCACAAAAAATTCCTGCAAACAGCTTACTAATTATATCCTATATCTGCAATTCATTCAAATAATTGTTACCCCTATCCTAATCCAGCCGTGTACATTTGGGGGGGGGCTTTTCTAATCCTGGGAGTAATGAAAACAGGGCCTTTCCCGCGGCACATACCCAGTATAATCCTACATGGGAGTACCCCCCCCCCCCCCCCGTTGCGTCTTCCAGAAGGCGGGAGAAGTCGAAAGTGTAGGCCACCTCCGACTCTGTGCGAAGTCTTGGTTGGATGACATCAAACATATCTCTCTAATCAGTCTGTTGTTAACTTATCTTCTATTTTATGACGCTTACTCAAAGCCAGGTAGATAAACTATCCAAAGGTCTTACTTTTTGCCACGCCCCCCCCCCCAAAAAAAAAACAAACAAACAAAAACAAAAACAAAAACAAAAACAAAACAGAAAAAAAACATAGCAGACATTATGGATGATATTTATTAATTCACGAGAAAAACAAAAATCAAATTCTTTTCCGGTAACGACAAATTCACAGAAGTGGACCATGTCTTGCGAAAGTTCAAACGAAAGAGACCTGATCTCTTCCCCTACACCCAACCTTCAAATCAAACATCACGAAATATTAACTTGCGGCCCTCTCTGAACTTAAAAACAACCCAGAAATAGTAGGCCCTAATCGAAAAAGCCGACAAGGGCTCGGCGACCATGGTAATGGACACTAAACTTTACATTAAAGCAGCTCTACGTCAACTTTCGGAGGAGAAATTTTATCAAGAGGTCCCGACGGACCTCGCAACCCCCAATGCAGAAGCATGTATACATTCACGCTCTCTCAATAGACCTTAACAAGACGCACGACGTACATTTCCGACGAGACGCTTTATTTCCTCACCAAGATGGAATTTAAAACACGCCAATTCTACTTACTTCCCAAGATACACAAGAAAGGGGTCCCCGGAAGACCCATCTGAAGCGCAATCAAAGGAGCAACTGATAAGTTATCCCGATTCGTAGCTGCGCATATCAGTTACCTGTGGCAGTATTCACAAAGAATTTGATATAATTCTAACTTTAATCCCAAAATTAAAATCAATGTGGTTTGCGCGCCAGACTACTTAATCCTTGGCTCAATGGTTGATCAAAACTTCGAGGATTAGCCGATATATGCTCTTGGCTACAACATGAACTTAAGGATTTACAGGCTCATTTAATTAAATCAATCTTGGTTTGATCCAGGATTAAAATCTGGATTAAATCAAGATTGTTTTATTAAAGTGGAAGCTTTAATCCCAAAGTTCATATTACAGGGGAGAACATAGATTAATAAATCCTGCAAGTTTAGATCAAACATTAGGCCAACGATTCAGTATTTTAAGGCCCAAAAGCACATTGACTTTCATTTGTGGATTAAATTCAGGATCAGATTCAATTCTTTGTGAATATGGTCCCAAAAATCCCAACCTACCTAAGGGGCCATGTATCACTTGTCACGCTTAACAGCATTTGACGTCTGGGGGTGATCGGTCGTGACCTATCGACATAAATGTGCTCAAAGCGTGACAAAGAATTTAAAAATGAGAAAGAAAAGATATAAGAAAACGAAACGAGGTCCAGGTCGACCTATATTGCAATATACACACAAAATACAGACGTTGCAATATTACCATCACAAAATAGTCCTTATGTTACTGGCACATTTGTAGAATCTGTTCCATTGAGCTTTCATATTATTAGTTTCATTATAGATATGCCAACTGTGTCTTTGGAGCCGGAACGGTGTCTCTTATCCTGCACTTTTAAGAAACTGTTAGAATAAATGTTGCAAAGAGGTTTTAAGAGAATAATTAAACCCTTGTCAACAGCTTAAATGGTCGTGGACTCGCGCATTCTGTGCATTCCACACGCCTGTACACAAGTCAAAATTTGAAAAAAGGGGTGTAGGTGTATTTTCTCCAGGTCGTCAATGCTCAGTGTAAAAATGTTAAATATTAGGTGTAAAGATGTATTTTTGATATACAGCAAAACTGTAAATTCATAACTCTTTCGCTGCTATAAGCAATCTCAGTAGTGAAGATGATTCATACCCATGAGATAATTTGATATTCAAATTCTACGTGGAAAGACCTTTCATTTAGGTACCAGAATGCCTAAGGCTAAACTCAGTTTCAGAAATCATGGTCTCAGTCAACAGTTTTCTCGGCGGATTTTGCGCGTAGTGTGCAAAGTGTGTTAGGATAAGCTGTTGACTCAGTCCAAAATGAAAGACAAATTTTTCTTTTTTGTTCTTGTGGGTAAAGCTGGCCCCTTCCAACACCTAGCTTCTCTTTATAGCGCACAAAGACATTTTTTCTTTTCTTTATTGTGTAGGCCTACCTTCGCCGATAAATGTTTTTATGACCAGCTCCGATTTATGCGTTTGAAGCTGCGCAGTGGTTTTGAATGACTCTTTGCTGTCCTTAAATCCACATTCATATTTTTGGTATAGGGTTACTCGTAGTCAGCTAAAGCACGGCTACATGCCCAACGTTTGCTCTCTGGCAAGGCCAGAAACAAAACCCGCGATCGCATCACAAAGATTGGCGGCGAAAAGTTGCTCAATAGAAATAAATAAACGATAATTAGGTCTGTTAGAGTATGTATATGTAAACTCGATGTCGGGCTTCCTGATTAACAAGCCTATAAACAAGTTCAATAGGAGAAGACCAGTTCTAGGCCTGTGTATTAATACTATTAATAGAGTCAACTGCTATGGACGGTCTAGAGATTAAAGTAGACTCATGATGCACACGGAAAAGATCAGTTGCGTGTCACGAAGGTTCACTTTTGCCGTTAAGGGGACCGGGTGGAAGGATCAAATAGTCTAACGTAAGATGCCGTTAAGTGTGACAAGTGACATGGCCCTTAAGGGACACAGCGGATTTTCTGCTTAAACTAGAAGGCATAAATGAAAATCCACCAACAGGCAACTATATCCTCTTCACATTTGACGTGGTATATCTCTACACACACATACCCGGTACCCAACCATGAAGGCCTCATACCGACAGTACCGGTACTAGCATTAAACTGGGACCCCCACCCGACCATGAGAACCATCGCCATAGCCAAAATGTTACGAGAAGTCCTCCATGGAAACAGTTTCGATTTCGACGGCAAACATTATCGCCAAATTGGAGGAATTGCCATGGGCTCTGCAGTCGCACCAACATACGCCAATCTCTTCATGTCCAACTAAAACAACTCAGAACAAAAACTCGGCAAGAAGTCCAAACACAAACCCTACGTCTTCTGGCGCTACATAGACGATTGCTTTGGGATCTAGACCCACGGCGAATTTTCACTTATAGCCGGCGAGAATCGCTCAACACACAACATCCGTCCATCAAATTCACTCTGCATTACTCCTATGAAAGGGTGAATTTCCAAGATACAAGGGTCGTTAAGAAGGCAGACAACAAAATTCAGACATCCCTGTATTGTTAAACAGACGGACACACATATTTTCCTTAAATACGATTCCTGCCATCCCAAAAACTTTCTTAAAAGAGGCCACCCATGAGCTCTCAGGAACTAACAGAGACATAGCTTTAAGCATGCTTTGTTTGAAGTAATAATACGGACCCTAATTTAGATTCCTCCACCACATTTGGAAGGAGGAGGGAAGACACTGGATTTACAGATTCAAAACTCTTGAACCGGTCGGTGTCAACACTCTGGGTGGAGGGAACCATTTCTTTACTCCCTTCTTCTAAATGCAAATTAGGCTAATTATTCCTTAGATATTGAATTTAATGTCCTTTCCTAAAGTGCTTTAGGGCCTTTAGATATAAGTCAACATGACCCAAAATTTTTCAAAATTTGACGATTGAACTCAGACATATTTGTTGTAAATTATGTAGGCCCATCTCAATCTATTATCACAATAATTAATTTAAAATGTTTTTGAAACCTCTGAATTAGTGCCACCAGTGGCACCACCACAATTTCACATATTATGGACCTTTGATCCTGTAACCTTTGGAATGATATCAAAGCCACCTTTGTTTAAGACTACCATCACTGTTTACAATATCAGTCTTTCACTCAAACATTTGAGAAGTAATCCTTTTTAAATAATAGTGACATGACCAACTGTTTGTAAGATATAAACCAAAATGCCAGTTTGATTCATCAAGGTCACTTAAGCTGAAAGTTAACATCAAAAGAAACCCAATATGTGCTTTTCTATTAATTAGCACTTAATAGTAATAATGGACCTAGGAGCCACCATTACCAAGATAGAAGTCATTATGTCAGTTTGACCTTTCAAAGTCAACCAAGATCAAAAGTAGCAACACCGAAAGAAACCCCATGGGTACTTTCCCATTAGTGTATAATAGTAACTATAGGCAAAGGATGCACCAGTTCTGAGATATAAGCCAATATGTCAGATTTGCAACTGTCCCTATTGTAACAAGCAGCTTTCAAGAGAAGATTATCAAGATTTTGCCAAAATATGAACAAAAATTTCATAAAAAATCAAACAATCAATGGAGTGTGACCATTTGAAGAAACCTGATTGAGACCTACCAAAGGTACATCCCCACCAACTTTGAAGTGAGTCTGGCCAATTATTTTGGAGAAGTGAAGAATGTGAATTACCAATGCAATTTCTATTGACTCACACAGTAATCAATAGGAATATAAGCATTAACCGACAAGTAACCAAATCTAAAAATATGTATAAAAAATCAGAGATACAAAGTATCACCACCAAATAGATACCTTGATTTGACCTTTCCACAAGCTAAATTCCCACCAAGTTTCAGAACAATCTGCACTGTGGTTTGTTGGAGAAGTCAAAGAGGACAAAAACACACAACAAAATATAACTTTAAAAAAAATAAGAAATAAAAAAATAAATAAAATTAATAATTCAAATTGCAGTGCCATCTGTTGAACAAATTAACACCTGAGGAATCCCAGAATTGTCTCTGTGTAATTTCGAAGCAATTGGCTCACTGGTCTGGAGCTAATTTTAACAAAAAAATGGAGAATTAAAAACAAGGTAAAAAATCCCGAAAGCATGACCATTTGAATTAACTTGGCAGAGACCCACCAGAAGTACATCCCCACCAAGTTTCAGGTGGATCTGGCAACCAGTTTTATGAAGAAATGTAAAATGTAATTGGGGAGAGATGATGGGTGGACAGATGGTTGAAAAACAGGCAGATACGTTCCATAAGCTCAGCTCACTGACAAGTCAGCTGAACTAAAAATCATTTTATGAAATGCATTCCCTCCATAACCTTAAGAAAATAAGTCAAGGCCATCTATATAATGCAATATAAAACTTCCATGTATGCAACACTTGTAGCACATTTAGGATCCTTTTCCTCACTCTTCCTCAAATATTTTGTTAAATGTGTTTTCTTCACATTTAAACAGATACCTTGCCTCATAATGTAGGTGGCACTACCCAATTTTGACTCGTTTTTTTTGTCTGATGGACATTCCTACCAAGTTTTGTGATGTTTCACAAAAATCTCTTTGAGAAAAAGCATTCTCAAATTTTGACTCCTATACTACATAATATAGCTGGAGCCATTAATATTAAACTCAGCTAGATTTTGATGCCCTTCAAAAGTCATGAAAGTTATGAGGTTAACTTAAAAACTTTGCACTATATAACATTCACAAGCAAAAGTTTACAGATAGATGGAAGGACAGTTGCGTGATGTGATGCTACAGGCTCTGCAACCTGTGGTCAGCAGAACTGTTAATATATATATATATATATATATATATATATATATATATATATATATATATATATATATATATATATATATATATATATATATATATATATATATATATATATATATATATATATATATTGTGATGATATCCCTATGTGGTCAAGTGGTGGTGTTTTATTAAGTGGTAGCTGGTAGCTGGTAGCTGATAGCTGATAGCTTTGGATGTAAGGGTGCCCGTCACTCACTCAGCATTCACTCACAGACCAACAGTGAGCCAGATAAACGGTATCTGGTTTAAGTATTTTATTGCTTTATAAATACAGACAAATCATATACAGTCTCTTGGCGGGAATGCCGGACATCTGTTGTCTACCGGTATGTCTCAAGGTGGAACTCTTGTCACAAATGATATCGTGCACTTGAAGCTTGGTATATGGTCCCTCTTCCTTCTAACTGTCACATCTGTACCATCAAGCTCTAGAGCTCCAAAACCCTCCACGCTCACAAATTTAAATGTTGACTTCCGTAGCTCTGTGGCCTAGACAAACTCCTGCTCCTTAACTGTCTGGAAACCTCCAAGATGCTCCTTAGTGTGATGATCTGACAAACTCAGGTTCTTCAAACTTGATGGGTTTAATAACTGTGATACAAACTGTGCTGCCACATGCAGCATGGCGATGGCTGGTAATTGCCTAAAAAACGTACTTCCTGTATGGATATACAGAACAGACGGAATCCGCATAAACAATGCGGAACTTACACGTAACTTACAGAACTACCGGAACATCCAGTCCATGGCATGTAATGGCATATAATGTTCTGATTATGTCCACATACAACACCTCCCCTCAACTTTTTTGTAAGCTTTTAACGCAAAATTAATCTTACTAAAAGTTCTCGACGTCACGGGTCCACCAGACTTCCAGGTTATGTGCTTGAATTTAAGTCCACTTAACATGAATAAATTTTAATTAACACATGGGGGGAACACTTTTAACATTTATAGTCCAGGTTTACATAATAACACTAGGGACTTAAATTGTCTCTATGAGTCTTGTAGGTGGCCTCCTCTGTCGAGTGCTTCTCCGTGGTTCGGGGGCAGTGTCCACTCCTGGGGCCTCGCTCCCTGTTGTCACAGGTTGGCTAGCATCACGGTTCACTGGTGAAGTTACGATTGGATAGTGTTTTCTCAAGAAACGTCTGTTACGACGCCACACGCGGCCACTTGGTAATTTAATCCAATAATCGCGATTGTCACCGATCTGCACTATTACTCCACACTTATCCCACCGTTTAGTGGAGTGGTCCTGCACAACCACTTTGGTGCCAATGTTAAATGAGGGTAAATCATGAGCTGAAGCGTTGTAACGCTGCTCCGCTCCATATCTCCTTTCCTCAGTTTGATGGTCTATATCTTTCACAATCTTTTGCCACTTGGGGGCAAACGCTCGCTTATGCACAGGAAGCGTATCTCGCGCAGGGTGACCAAATATGATTTGAGAAGGAGAAAGCCCATTATTCCTTGGTGTATTTCTCCACTGGAGTAAGCCTTTGGCCCATTTGTTCTTGTCAACATTACGGTATTGCCGATTCCAACAAGTTTTTACTAGCTTTTTCATTGCCTTGACACTCGCTTCCGCGTGGGAGTTGGATTGCGGGTAATGTGGGGATGACATTACGTGGCGTACTCCCCATTGTTGTAAAAATTCTTTGAAAGCGTTAGCTGAATATTGCGGTCCACCATCAGTATATAAAATGGTGGGCACAGCTGTGTCAGTGAATGTTTGCCGTATAACGTTTATGACGTCGTTAGCAGTAATTTGACGACCAAGGTCATATGTTGTTGGCCATCCCGATTTGATATCTGTAACGACTAAGAAGTTACGTCCGCCATATGCGAATAAGTCTGAGGCCATGTGTTGGAATATCCGCTGTGGCTGAGGATGCGGTTGCATTGTTTCCTTGGGTAAGGAAGGCAAATTTTCAGTACACATGTGACACGAGCGAACTACATTTTCGATCTCACGATCCACACCGGGCCAGTACACCACAAGGCGTGCACGTCGCTTTGTGCGCTCAATGCCTAGATGGCTGTCATGTAATTTTTCGAGTACGGATGCTCTCATTGCTTTGGGTATCACTAGCCTACAACCACACAGAATGTGTCCATTATCCACAGTGAGTCGATCGCGCATAGACCAATATGGACGTACACACACTGGTAATTGATTTTTGTCAGTGGGAAATCCATTAACAATGATGTCATGTAATCGCTGGTAATCACTGTCTCTTTCCGCTGCTTTGCGAAGTTCAGCCAAGTTGATGTCTTCCTCTGCTTCCTGCTGGAGCACGGCTAATATGGATTGTAAATGGAAGGTAGCATCCTGTTCTGCAAGATCATCCTCGGGGCCTGGATCGCTGACAGGGGATCTGGATAATGCATCCGGTGCTACGTGGTCCTTCCCGGCACGCCATGTTGCCGTAAAATTGTAATTAGCTAGCTGCATTCGAAGACGTTGCAAGCGTGGATTTTCTATCTCATTCATTTGGTATTTATTTAATACGGGCAAAAGTGGGCGGTGATCACAAACGATTTCGAAGTGCGGAAGTCCTTGTAAGAATGTCCTACACTTTTTAACTGCCCATACAATTCCCAATAGTTCGATTTCAATCATGGCATATCTAGACTCTGTGTCACTTAAAAATCGTGAGCCTGCCTGTACCATGCGCCACGTACCGTCGTCTTGTTGCTGTTTTAAGACAAACCCAAGTCCATACAGGCGACTCGCGTCCACGTGCAGAGCCGTGGGTCGCTGAGGGTCGTAGTACGCTAGTATCGGCGTTTTGGATAGTGCTGCTTTTGTTTCGGCGAAGGCACTGTCATGTATGGAGTCCCAATAAAAGTCATTTCGCGGTTTCAGTAATTCGCGTAGGGGTTCCATTTTGGATGCAATGCTGTCCGTGAAATTTGCCAATTGATTAGCCAAACCAAAAAATGACCTCAACTCTGTCAGGTTGGTTGGTTTTGGGAAATTTGTAATCGCTTCTGTGATTCGTGGGTCAATTTCATATCCAGCCGCTGATATTTTGTACCCACAGAAGTTCACCTCTGATTGTGCAAACAAAAATTTGTCCCTATTTAGAGCAATGCCCTTCTCTCTACAACGTTGCAATATCTCTCTCACATGTTGCACGTGGGCGGCCATATTGTTATCATACACTAGACAATCATCCACGATTTTCCGCATACGAGGAATAGACTCTAAAGCCTGGTCCATCCTCCTGTTATAATGTTCTGAGATTGAACATATTCCAAATGGTGCACGTTGGAACATAAACCGGCCGAAGGGCGTGATGAACGTCGTTAGTAGCTGGCTCTCTTTCGCCAGGGGGCACTGGTAATAACCGCTTAGCGCATCCAGTTTCGTGAAGACGCGCGCTTGCGATGACGCGATATCCGCCACTGCCTCGTGGGGGGTCGGCGACTGGTATCTTTCACGTTTGACGAACTTGTTTAACTTGGTTAGGTCAACACATAACCTAATCTCGTCAGAGTCCCTTTTTGGCGCGACCACAATTGGCGCGCACCATGATGTCGGTTCTGTAACCGAAACGATTATGCCATTGGCAACCAATTTGTCAAGCTCCACTTTAAGCTTGTCGCGATAAGCGTATGGAATTGTCCTCGGCGTTTTAACGCAGAAAGGGGTCGCACCCTCTTCAAGTTCAATGTGAAACTCCTCATCAGGCATGGTACGTATAACGCCATCAAAGACATCTGAAAACTCCTCGATCAGGTCCTGCGTCGTGACATCACTGTCATCGGGCTTAGACTGTGTAATACGATTCTGCGAGACTTGACACTTAGGCGTCGTGTCCCATGTCTGTTGAGTAGGGTAGTTGCTTGGCAAAAATCCAAGATCTCGCGCTGTGTACCACGAGAGTAACATGCCCTTAGTGCCAGGCACAACTTGCACGGTGTCATTGACACTATAGTTCTCACATTTAAACACTACGTCGAATTCACCAAGTTGCGTAATGGCATGATTATCTGCCGCTTTTAGGGTTATCGATGCATCACGCAGGTTATCTGGGTCAATATCCAACTGTTTTAGGGTATCCAGACCACACGCGGTCTGCTCAGCCCCACTGTCCGGTGTGGCTCTCACCTTAGCGCCATTCGCGATCATACCACAGACAATAATATCCACTTGTGGCGCTGCTTTAGATGTAACACTGGCTATGAGTAAACCTAATCCACCACTAGGTTTGGCTCCGCCTTTATGTGGTCTCTGATCATTTACATGGTGTTTTGACTTGGCCCAGTGGCCAACCTTACCGCATACCGCGCAAATAGAATTTGATGCAGGACAGGCATCCTTTTCTCCATGTTGTCGTGTACAGTCGGGACATGTGTATTTATGTGCACGGCTTGGGCGACTCTGAGGTGCCTGTTTTGGAACCTTATGGCCCTGCTTACCATTGCTTTTACGGTGATTTGGTTTTTTACCATGCCGTTGACCTTGTTTGTGCTGGGATATGGCACATGCACCAGCAATACTGTCACCAGTAATGTCATTTCTGAATTGTTTGGCGGCTTCCTCGGCTCTACAGATATTTGCTGCTTTCTGCAGGTCAAGGTTTTTCTCCACTAAAAGTCTCTCTATAATATCACCGTCCTGAATCCCGATTACTAAACGGTCCCTGATTAAACTGTCTTCACAGGTTTGGCAAAATTTGCATGTCTGTGCCAAAGACTTGAGATCTGTGAAGTAATCATCAAATGCCTCACCTGGCTTTTGGGTTCTGAGGTTGAAATTTTGTCTCTCCATCACTATATTTAACTGTCCATTGGCATGCTCTTCCAAAGCTTTGATTACCTCTGCAGTATCAGTACGTTTGTCCTCTACAAGGTCTAAATTCATGACAACTTTGAGGGTTTCATCATTGAGGCAAGAGCGTAAAATCGCCATTTGGGTATCCGTATCCTTTTCCGACAGTTTTCCTAGGCGTGCAAAATCGTCCCAACGACATTTCCATAGCCTAAAGGCCTCTCCCCGATCAGTAGATAAGTCCAATTTATTGGGAAGAAGCTGGGTACTTGAGATTTTGAAGTCCGCCATGATGGAGGCGAAGATACGCACGTCATTGAATTACCAGTCTTCCAAAGTTCAATTCTGACGTGCTCACCCTCTCCCAGGACCGAATAACATCACCCACAGTAGCCCCCAATTGTCTGAAGTGCCGACTGCGCCATGTGATGATCTGACAAACTCAGGTTCTTCAAACTTGATGGGTTTAATAACTGTGATACAAACTGTGCTGCCACATGCAGCATGGCGATGGCTGGTAATTGCCTAAAAAACGTACTTCCTGTATGGATATACAGAACAGACGGAATCCGCATAAACAATGCGGAACTTACACGTAACTTACAGAACTACCGGAACATCCAGTCCATGGCATGTAATGGCATATAATGTTCTGATTATGTCCACATACAACACTTAGTTGTGGAATTCCTCACTGGATCATTGACCTTCAGACCTCGGAAACCTCTATACCTGCGGATTCCAAACCATCAACCTCCGAACCTTTGTTACCCTAGACAGCAAACTTCTGTATCAGACTACCAAGGGAATGAACCTCCAAGAATAAGGAACTCTATCACAAGAGGCTTCTCATTTAGACCATTGACCTTCAAACACTTGTAAACCAGGCAAACCTCCGTAAGCTCCAAGACCAACGTTGGGAACCTTTGAATGTCCCGTTCCCAAGTGGACTATAAATTCCTCCAAAAAAACTCCGTGACCTTGGCAATATTGGCAACCTATGAATAGCTCAGAGACCTCTGTGACCTTTGAGATCTCTAATACAATTTTCTTAATTAAGTAATCTCTAGAAACCTCTAATTCCCTGTCATCTGGGAAGCCTCCAAAAAGCTCGATGACCTCAGTAACTTTGGAAACCTCTGAAGAGTTCTACAACTGCCGTAACATTGGAAACCTCCAAAAAGCTCCGAGACCTACGTAACGTCGGTAACCTCCAAAAAGCTCTGAGACCTCTGTAACGTTGGAAACCTCTGAAAAGCTCCGAGACCTCTGTAATGAGACATACCTCCAAAAAGTTCTATGACCTCAGTAACTTAGGAAACCTTTGAAGAGTTCTACAACTTCCGTAATGATGGAAGCCTCCGAAAAGCTCCAAAACCTCTGTAACGTTGGAAACCTCGGGAAAGCTTCACGACCTTCGTAATGTTGGAAACCTCCGAAAAGCAAGGAGACCTCTATAAAGTCAGAAACCTTCAAAAAGTTCTATGACCTCGGTAACTTTCGAAACCTCCAAAAAGCTCCAAGACCTCTGTAGCGTTGGGAACCTCTGAAGAGCTCCGAGACCTCGGTAACGTTGGAAACCTCCGAAAAGCTCCGAGACCTCTGTGATGTCAGAAACCTCCAAAAAGTTCTACGACCTCAGTAACTTTGGAAACCTCCGAAGAGTTCTACAACTTGCATAATGTAGGAAACCTCCGAAAAGCTCCGAGACCTCTGAAATGTCAGGCACCTCCAAAAAGTTCTACGACTTCAGTCACTTTGGAAACCTCCCAAGAGTTCTACAACTTCCCTAATGTTGGAAACCTCCGAAAAGCTCCGAGACCTCTGTAATGTCAGAAACCTCCAAAAAATTCTGCGACTTCCATTACGTTGGAAACCTCCGAAAAGCTCTGAGACCTTGGTAACATTGGAACCTCCAGAAAGCTCCGATACCTCTGTAATGTCAGAACCCTCCAGAACTTTCTAACACTTCCGTAACATTGAAACCCTCCGAAAAGCTCCAAGACCTGGGTAATGTTGGAAACCTTCGGAAAGCCCCGTGACCTTGTGAACCTTTAAAATTCGAAGCACTTAACATTAGGATACACCTTAAACATTTAACATGCTAACATCATAAAAGCACAACTATACATCACAAAGGGTCTTTGTCATTGTGCATGGGGGGGGTTTCATCACTATTCGAAGACCACATGCCCATAGTCTGGGGATGCTGGGTACCATAATTCCCTGACTACCATAGTTATTGCCATCTGCAGACTATATAAAGCTCCATGCCCTCTCTAATCTAGGAAACCACTAACAGTCTTCCAAAACCTCGGTGACATTGGAATTCTCCGTGATGATGGGAACCTCTGAGAGCTTCTAGAATCTTCCTGACAATGGAAACCTTCGTGACGACAGAAACCCCTGTAATGACAAATACCTCTGTGGGCCTCAGGAACCTCCCTGTAGGTGAATATCTTATTGATGATGGAGACCTCCAAGATGATAGAAACCTCCGTGAACCTCCCTTAAGTAGGAAAACCCTCTTCTTGTTGTTAGAAACTTCCGTGATGTCAAAAACCTCCGAGACCATGGAAACCTCCGTTACGATGGAAACCTCTGTGACAGAGGCAACTGCCAAACATCTCCAAGTTTCGAAGATGGGACTCCCAAGTTCATTACCTCTAGACTCCAAGTTCTGGTTTTCCGGTTTTCCCTTTTCAAGGTCCATGCCCTTGGGATTCTGAGGGACAGAATCAGCAAATCTGGCTCTGCAGCTGCTCTCATACACAAGAAATTTCCCATCATGTATCTGGTAGCAATAATGCCACTTCCTATTGTCAGTGCCCCCTAGTGAGCCAGTGAGGAAATACCCACTGTTGATTCAGGTTAGGCCTAACTGATGGACATGCACTCCTTTCACATGGCTCCCTGTCATTCACACACCTCATTAACCATTCCAGATTACTCTTTTGTCTTTTAACTGTAATATTTGGGATTATTTCATCACATTGGGGATGATTTAAGCCTCTGCTGGGGAGGGGGATCCATCTCTACCACCAGTGAATTCATGCATCAAATGGCTGTGTGTGTGTGTGTTTGTGTGTGAGGGGGTGATATGCTATTTGGCCCCAGTAGGCCTAACTTGGGCTGTAAAAGATCTGTGCTGATGTTTATTAACAAGTTTGTAATTATGGATTTTGGGCAGAGGGTGACGTACATAGGCCTTGATCTAGCACAGTTGATAGTTAGTGTTTCTTTGTTTACATCCTCCACATTTATGTATTGCTGCAATAATACTTGAAATGGTGAACTTACTGTAGGCATAACTGGCATAGGGAAGAGCAACAGGTGAAATCAGCTGGAGATCCTGAGGAGCAAGATGCTTGACTCTGTATCTGCTTGCAAAATGTCTGCTGCACAAATGTTTACAAGGTCAAGGACAATTCTGATACTCCTCACTGAAGTGCCCCCTAGTGGTGGTCTTGAGAACCATACTTAATCATGTCCTGGGTTTTCTCAGCAATCAATGCACACACATACAATCAAAACTCACTAACACAGTTATTCAGGGCTGACAGACTGCTGGACCAGTTTTACTTTTATGTTTACAATTGTCACATCATGTAAACATGGTACCGGTATCGGGACAAAAAAAAAAAGAAAACATTGAGACTATTTCAATGCACAATATGCTGAGTCTGCATCAGCATTTGCCTTATCCTAGGGCTACGCATCAACACATTAATTTCCCTTTTGGCAATAAATGTCAAACTATCCCCCTGTTAGGAGAGAATTGTCTTCATGATCTTCTGACACCAATGTTGTGTCCCAGTAACTGAGAGCCTACTGAACTTTAAATGGAAAACTTTGCATAATACAAAAAAAAAACGGTGGCACTTGTTATACTTGGCATTAAATGTCTTATGATCCTTGGGTTTCTTCACGTGCCCGTACAACCTTTTCTTAATTCGGTCCATCTGGGGTTTGTATCCCTGGCCTGGGGACATGAAGGGCGGCCTCTCTTTTCCTGATCTAGATTTGGTTACCCTGGTTCGGTGACTGTCCTTGTGGTTGTAATGGCTACTCCTGTGCACCACCTTGCAGACATCAGCTGGGGTGGTCTTGGCCACTGAAGTGGAACTGTTGTGGCTGCTTCCACATTGGGAGTTGGCATCAGCTATGTCCATGGGCTTTTTACAGGATGACAAAATCTTGTCTGGTTTGTCACCAGCCACGGGTTGAGGGTCTTCATCTTGCCTTCTGGACGTACTGGGCTGGGGCTCTCTGGGCTGGGGCTCCCTAGGATGGGGTTCCTAGCCTGGGGTTCCACGGGCTGGGTTGGCAGTGCTGTGTCCAGACCCATCTTCAGGGCAGTGCTGGATGATTCAGCTGGGACTGTGTCCTGCTCCTTGCCTTGGGTGGCTGCCACACCAGTAGGTTTACCAAACGCAAGGATATGCCGCACTAGGGTAGTGGTCTGAACTCCACGCACTTCATCTTCTATTAACCCAGAGAAGCGGCGCTGGACAGCTCCGAAGGTCTGGGCCTGGAGCTCAATTTGCTGTCCCAGCCCTTGGTATGCTTCTACCATTGACCTCACCAGGCCTCTGGTGGTGTTTGAGCTACTCTGTACATTTGCTCCTAAATCCTGGACTGCTTTTTCCAACCTGGTAGTGGCTTGTTGCTGAGCCCTGGTTTCAGCAGTCATTGTAACCAGGTGGTCACTTACTTAGAGCAACACCTCTCTCAGAGACTGGTGACTCCGCCCAACTTGCTCCATGTTTACTGCCAACCTGCCTATGTTGGCGAGCACCTCTGACATCTGGGTTGATGTCTCCAACAAAGTGGCGGCAACCTGGTTGAGGTTTTGGGTTGTGGTCAAAGGCTGCATCCGTGCTGCAGTAACGATGCTGCTGGACACTGCTTCCACAGTTTTCTGTATGACATCCCGCACCAAGTTGACTGGTATCACTTCTGGTTGACTAGTGATCTGCGGTGAAGGTCCCTTTGGACTCTTGGTTGGTGGCTCATTGCACTCTACTGCCTCATCCTGAAAAGGCGCTGTTTGGCTGGTTTGGGACTTGTTGGTGACCTTTCTGGGACGGGGGAAGAGATGTCTCTCAGGCAAAGCTGGAGCTATCTGGGGCACTCGGTGTCTATCCCCTTGAGTAGGTTTTGCACCTGGGGCTGTCTCAGGCACTGGGGGTCTGTCACCTGGGGCTGTCTTCACACTGGATTCCACAGAGCCTTGGTCAGATTCTGGGGCATGAATCATTATATGTTGTGGATCATCGTCCAACTGGCTGCTGTCTGATGAAACCCCATCTGAACCAGAGCTGCTGCTGCTGGAGCTGCTGCCTGAACTAGTGGTGTTTCTGCAGACTTTCTGTTACACATAGCCTTTGGATTTTTCCCAATCGTGCTTTGCCCTGGCCTCTTCTTCCCCCTCTTCTCTGGCTTAGCAACTTGTGAAGATTGATCCGGGGAATCTTTCTCCTCTGCCATGCTGCTCAGAGCCTCTACCACCTCCGATCGCTGCTTCAAGAGAGCGAGCACATCCTCGGGGAGGCTGATCATTGTGTTCTCTGCAGCTACTTTGTCCGGGGTACAACCTTTCGTAGGTGGGCCATCACCTGAGGACCGAGAGGTTGACACCTCTCTGGTGGAAGTTTCCAAGGTTGGCTAATTTGGACGACCCCTTTGTATGGTCCGATACACCATGGGCACCTGGCATTTTGCTGGTGACTCTCACTTGGGAAGCTGTCTCTTTGGCTCCTAGAGCAAGCACCCTATTGCCTGCAGTCTCTCGAGTCGAGGTCTTCTGTGTGGGAACTCTTGGCCCACTGGCCCCTTTCTTGGTGCTCACAGAGTCCTGGTCACTGCCATCCCCCGGTTTGTCTTGCTTCCGCCATGCTGCATAGTGCAAAAGGGAGTCTTTGGTGGACAGTTGGGTGGCCTCTGTTTCACTATAGGTCAAGTCCTGAAGGGTCCCTTTGAAGACATCTTCAACATTCCCACTGGTATGTTTACTGGACAGGTGATTTACAGCCTTGGTCCT
This sequence comes from Hermodice carunculata, assembly GCA_964020975.1. NCBI lineage: Eukaryota > Metazoa > Annelida > Polychaeta > Eunicida > Amphinomidae > Hermodice > Hermodice carunculata. The sequence continues at coordinate 75,993,330 of OZ026612.1, read as the reverse complement.
CATTGCAAAAATCAGGCCATGCTCTTTGCACTCAAATGGTGGGTCTGGTAAGTGATTGCGTATGATGTGCTCTATCATTTGAGCCTTATCTCCTTTATATCTACAATTTGTTGCACTTGAAGACTGGACCCCTGGTCCGCAACGCTCTATTGGCTGGGTCCTCACTCATGGCCTGAGAAATAACAGGAAAACATAATTCAATGATGCTGAGTGGGTTAGGGCTTGAACAACATTTATTTTCAAAATGGACTACCACATATTACTTCTTTGCCACTCCTCTGCCCTTTTGGATGGCTACTTTAATCCACTTAGGTCTATTCTCCCACTCATAAGGTTTCAATCAGTTGTGGTGCACCACCCTTTTACGGCCACTGGCATCTAGCTGAATGGTGTAATTTAGATCGTTATGTTTGCATATGACCACATAGGGACCCTCATATGGATTTCGGAGTTTTAGTGCCAGATCCAGTTGACTTGCATCCGATAATAACCAGACCATGTGACCTTTCACATACTGGTGGAATGACAGCTTTGCATCATAATTCTGCTTTTGGCATTTTGCTGCAGCCTGTAGGTGTTGTCTTGCTATCTATGTGTGCTTTCTGAATCCTTTTTCTGAGGTGATTGACAGAGTCTCCATAAGATGTAATTTCTTGATACTGTTGAGTAGTGGCTGATCCAAAAACAACCTCCGCTGGCAGCCTAAATTCCCGTCCCAGCATGATCATGTTTGATTACATTCCAGTACTTTCATGGGCAGTGGCATCATAGGCTCCAGCCAGACATCCAAAGTGAAGATACCATTCTTTATTCTGTCCTTTCAAGTAAGACATGATCATCCGTGAGATAGTTCTGTTAAATCTTTCAGTCTGCCCACTGCAGCGGGGATTACCAGGAGAAGTCCAGGTCTTTCTCACCTCCATCATCCTACAAAGCTCAGTGAAAACGGCACTTTCATAGTTCCTCCCTTGATCAGAATGGAGGTCATAGGGACATCCATACCTGGCAAATATCTCATTCAGCAGTATGTCTGCACATGTCTTGGCTGTAAAATCTGGCACTGCGAAGATCTCAACCCACTTGGAAAAGTGATCAGATACTACCATGATGAATTTATTGCCTCTTGGAGTCAAGGGTAATGGCCCCATGATGTCTATTGATAGTCTATCCATGGGAACTCCAACCAGCATTTGACCTAATGGTGCTTTAGCTGTTTTTGGCAGCTGTTTGACAGCTCCACATTCATGACATCTAGCAACCCATAAGTTTATGTCTTCCTGCAGCCCAAACCAGTAGAATTGCTGTAAAGTCTTCTGTTTGGTTTTCTTTGTTCCAAGGTGACCAGACAAGAGTGCGTTATGCATTTGGGACATGACCTCAGGTCTCATGCTTTTTTGGTATTAACAGTTGACGGAATGATCCTGTACCATCCTTCTCATGAAATCTTCAACACACCACACCCTCATGTAGCTCTAAATAGTTCCACAGATTCCAATAATGCCATGCTCCTGGAGTGGCCTCACACACTGGTTGGCCAAAGGGTCATTTGCCAGATTCAAACCACCTTAGAACTTGATCTATATCTGGATCTTCAAGCTGTTTATTCATCAGAAATTTTACTGTGTAGGGGAGAGCCCAATTACTGATGCGTCTGCTTTTTATGATGACGTGATATGTCAAGCGTGCTGTGAACTTGTGAAGATACATCAACATGGTTATGGATCCATGCAATATTATCCTCATGGCAGAGTAGAAAAAAGTGGCAATAGCCAATTTAGGTCTAATCCTACCATCATCAATGAATTCATCTTGATGACACCTGTGGGGCCACAATGTTGATATACACTTGCCAGTGAACTCAGTGGTCCATCCAAAAATATGATGGATACAACATGACACTAAGCAGATAATCCAGTTAACTACCAGGAGGACTGTTGTCCACATTCCCCCTAGGTTGCTGTCGGACAAACCTGGAGTGATGGCTGACTGGCTAGCTATTCTTTGGATTCTCCCATCTTCCCCCACGATTGAACTTTGCATATCATGAGCTCTTTTTAGACACCTTTTACATCTTGACATAAAATCAGTGTTTTTATGTTTCCTTCCTGGTCTATACTGAACTTCAAAGTCATATGCTGGGAGATCCTCTATCCATCATGCAATAGGGCTTTTGGGGTCTTTCAAGCTAAAGAGCCACCTTAGGGATTGATAATCAGTTCTCACTTTAAATCTGCACCCTAGCAAGTAGAGTTGGTAGTACTCTATGAAGAATCTTACAGCAAGAAGTTCTCTATCAGTCACACAATAGTTTCTTTCAGCTTTCCCTAGTGTTCTGCTTCCATATGCTATCACCCTTTCCTTCCTGAGGACACATCCTATGTAGCTGTCACTTGCATCTGTATCAACTATAAGGTCCCCAACCTCTTGTGGGTAGGCCATTACTTCTGGACCAGCTACAATGTGTTTAACTTTCAGAAAAGCTACTTGACAGTCTTCTGTCCACTTGAATCTGTTTTGCTTTTTCGGCAACTGTGTAAAGGGGTGCACTACTTGTGAATAATCCCTTGTGAACCTGCGGTAGTAGTTTGCCATTCCCAAAAACCCTCTGACTTCTGTCACATTTGTGGGGGTGGGCAAGGTCTGGATCTTGGCAACATTGTCTGGATTTGTCTTTTGAAATGATGTGCCCTAGAAAAGCAACTTCTGTCTGCAAGAAGTGGCACTTGCATGGTTTCAATTTCAGTCCTGCTAGCTTGATTCGGTGCAATACCTCCATCGATCGCTCCAGATGTTCCCTAAATTTTTTACCAAAGATTACAACATCATCAAGATAAATGAGACAGGTCTGCCACTGTAACCCACTAAGTGCAATCTCCATCATTCATTGAAAAGTAGCCAGAGAATTGGTCATTCCAAAAGGCATAGTTGTATACTCATATAACCCACATCTTGAAACAAATGCGGTCTTAGGAATGTCATGCTCTACAATGGGTACCTGGTGGTATGCGGAGGTGATATCCAGGGTGCTAAATAGCTGGGCACCAGCCACAGCATCAATGCAGTCACAGGTATTGGGCAGAGGAAAGGCATCCTTAATAGTCATTGCGTTAACATTATGGTAGTCGACACATGGTCTTACTGAGCCATCCTTCTTCCTCACAAGGCAAATAGGGGAAGCCCATGGGGAATTAGATGGCCTGATTGATCCCTGCTTCAGCAGCTTGTCTATGGCTTCTCTGTCCTCTCCAGGAAATGCCATAGGTATATGAGGGGGTGGTTGTTTTATTGGCTTGGCATGTCCCGTATCTATAGTATGTTCCTGAAGATGGGTGCGTCCCAAATCAAATTCATCTTTTGAAAATGCATCCTAGAATTCATGAAGCATTTCTCTGACTGCCTCTTTCTCTGTGTGAGTGCACTTCTCCACCGATTCAGCATAGAGTTCTCTAAGATGTGATGGAACATTTGCCTCTTTGGATGATAATGCTTCCTTGTCCTTGGCTGCCTGTATTATCTTCCTGGTTGTACAGTCCGGTGGTCTTGTGATATCTGGAAGAGTCACTCGCCTGATTGAATCAAAGTTTTGCTGATCATCTTCATTTTCTTTGGGTACAATAATGCCAACATCAGGTTCCACCTTAGTGGCATAGCCAATAGTGGAATCTTGTCTGATGGTTACATTTTCTGGAAATGGATTGAAAGCTCTCATCAATCCTGTGACCCTTGCAGTGATATCCACCAAGCTGGGGGCTATTGCAATTGAGTATTTTTCCAGGAAGGATAAGGATGCTTCCAATAATAAACTGCGGTCTTCGGTTGGGCTTCCATCTCCTTCAACATACGCCTCTATCACTGCTTCACTCATTCCTGGGATAATGTAGTCATCAGCAGCATAAGCACGCCGTATTGTGTTGACACCTACACTCTCAATTGGTATTCGTGCCCCACTGAAAACCATTCCGCTTTTGTCGAGAAGGAGGTCAGCTGGCCCTGCTGGGTCCTTCAAAAGTATGTCAGCCCCCAGTAGTCTTTCATCATCTATTTCAGCTATGGTGACTCCCTTTGTTATCCTTACTGGTCCAAAAGCTAGGTTTACCTCCCCATAGCCCAAGTTCTCAATTGGTCTTCCGTCTGCATTGAGAAGCTTCTTTTTGATCATGTTCTTTAGTGTTGGCCTATGCTCTAGAGGTATGGATTCAAAAACTCGCTTTGACACGATGTTTGTGGTAGCCCTTGTATCTACTGTAAAGGTAACATCCAAGTCAGAAATTTTCCCATCCAGGTACATGCCCACATAATATGGAAGTCTTCTATGAATTGTTGCCATATCCCCCCTTCTTATTAGTTCCCCTTGATCTTCAGTTTCGGTTTGGCCTTCCTTGCATGGGGTCGCCCCTTCGCCATTGGATGCGACCCCATTTAGTTTGTTGCAGAATTGCTTCCTAGTGTCCCACCAGTTTCCCCAGCAATGGCACCGGTGCACGGAGTAGTTGTGGGATTAGGAGCAGGTGGATGTCAATTCGGCTGCTGGGACCTTCCTGGTTGGGCCGTCAGTTGCAGTTGACCCATTATCCCAGATAATGGACAGTCCCTGATGAAATGATCCAAGTGTCCACAGCGGAAACAGGCTCTGGAGCAACTCTGGGGAAATGAGGACTGGTTATTTGATGGATGCCTCTGTGATGTATTGAATGGAGTTCCTTGCCCATTCTCCTTTAGGGTGTCTCTTCCATTATTTTTTACCTGTTTCTCTATCCCCCAAGTCAGGCTTGGAGGCTTGTGTTGGATTTGACAATCTCTTGGACCATCTTCTTGATGTCATCAAGACACCCTGGGTTTCCCATAGGCTTTTTATTAGCTAGAGCACCCTTTTCATCACTTCTTCTGGCTGGTTCATAGGATTCTTGTCGTTTGTTTCACAGCCATCTTTATTGTTCCAGGGCCTTTCTAGGGCTCTAGCCACCCTTTCATCACAGCTTTCATCACTACTTCCATTCTTGCTGCTATTATCTCCATGTTTTACAGCCCATGTTGGCCGTCATGGTCTCTTTTCCCCTGGGTGTTCCACTTGATTGTCTTTCTTGCCTTTCTTGGCTTCCATAAAGCACACCACTTCATACACAGCCTCTTCTATCTCATCAGGTTCTTTTATGTATTCTACATGGAATCTCGCTTGCTCATTGTAAAGGCCATCAAGGAACCTTCGAAGAAGATCTTCATTTCTTGTTCGCTCATCCCTGTGTTTATAGGCTTTATCATAGAGGCATTTCAGGTCGGCAGCATAATCTTCTACTTGCTCTCCTGCCTTTTACTCTCGGGCACTGAACCTAGCTCTATACGTCTTGACAGTTTCAACAATTCTAAATCGGTTTTTTAATTCTTTGACCAACCCTTCATAGTTCTGCCTCTTGTTCTTGGATAACTGTCCAAAGACAAATTCTCCAGCTTCACCTTGCAACCTTGGGAATAGCTCATCTAGGTTGGTCTCCTTGTTCCATCTGTGCCTTGAGGCCACATCCTCAAACCTATTATGCCATACCTTCCATGGCTTGTGACCTGTGAATGGGGGTAGTTTAACCCCCTGTCTTCCCTGGTATCTTGAAGATCTTGTAGAGTCTGAAATTCCATGTGCATTATATTCTGAATCTTCTTCTGAAGAGCTAGTGGTGGTTCCACATGCTCTTCTTTGGTGCCTTCTTTGTTTTTGTCTATGATTTTGTTGAACTGGTGCCCTCACACTGTCTGTTCCTATTCCAGTGGAGTTCTGTTCCATGCCCTGATGGTGCCCTGTGGTCCCAAAGGCCTGAGTGCCCAAGTGGTTACTTCTGGTTTACATTGCAAGGACATTTTTCACTACCCCAGAGAGTGCTGTCTCTACTCTTTGCATAACTTGATGGGTAATATCTTCAACCATTTGGTCACCTGCAGTCATTTGGTTGGGATTCCTATCCTTATTTTGGCTGTCATCCCTGGTGATACTGCCCCTCACTAACACCGTACCCCCGTGGGGAGCATCACTTGTTCCATGATCAAGTGGTTTTGTTTGACCAGCTTCTGTATCTGGGGATCCTTGGGGGTTAGGTAGCCCATCCCCAACCCCGCCATCTTGATTAGTCAATGCACTACGGTGGGCTCTCTCTGGTAATAACCTACCATGGCTGGCCTGGGGCACATAAGATTCAAGTGATCCCCCAGTACCTTGAGGTCCTGGACTGCCAACCAGCTGTCTGGAAGTGGAAGTGTTACACATTTTCTTGTTTCTGCAGAATTTCCTTCCACTAATACAACATGTTCTGCTCCATTTGGGCCAGTTGTCATGCCATCAATCTGGAAATCCATTCTTGAGTCAAGTCTTTCATCACCTCTACTTCCAGGCCAGTTCTCTTTGACTGGCTTTCTTATGCGCAACTTCATTTGGCTCATCTTGACCTAACTTGAGTGTCCTGTTTCAAATTGCAGATGGTTTTATCGCTGGATATGCTTTAAAACATATCCCACTGCTGCCACCAAGAAAATGTGATGATACCCTTTTGTGGTCAAGTGGTGTTGTTTTATTAAGTGGTACCTGGTAGCTCGTAGCTTTGGATGTAAGGGTGCTCGTCACTCACTCAGCATTCACTCACAGACAAACAATGAGCCAGATAAACGGTATCCGTTTAAGTGTTTTATTGCTTTATAAATACAGACAAATCATATACAGTCTCTTGTCAGGAATGCCGGACATCTGTTGTCTACTGGTATGTCTCAAGGTGGAACTCTTGTCACAAATGATACCGTGCACTTGAAGCTTGGTATATGGTCCCTCTTACTTCCAACTGTCACGTCTGTACCATCAACCTCTAGAGCTCCAAAACCTCCGCATTCACAAGTTTAAATATCGACTTCCGTACCTCTGTGACCTAGACAAACTCTTGCTCCTTAACTATCTAGCGACCTCCAAGATGCTCCTTAGTTGTGGAATTCCTCACTGGATCATTGACCTCTGGACCTCAGAAACCTCTATACCTGCGGATTCCGAACCATCGACCTCCGAACCTTTGTTACCTAGACAGCAAACTTCTGTATCAGACTACCAAGGGAATGAACCTCCGAGAGTAAGGAACTCTATCGAAAGAGGCTTCTCGTTTAGACCATTGACCTTCATATATTGTCAATGTACAAGTAATCCTGAGACTACTTGTACATGGACAATATATTTTAGTAGGCCTACGCATATATTTTTTCATATCGTAAGCTATGTACTTAAGAGGCCTAATGATAACGTAATCTTAATATTACATTTAAGTCTATGTCAATTAAACATGACCTATGATATGTATGGGAAAATACGTATGCATCTATATTATTAATCAATTTTTTAAATGATAACTATTTCTTATGTTAATGACGTTAGGCCTACTGGTGGTAGTTAACGTTATAACATTAAATCTCGAGACTTTACTCTTTCACGTACATCCATAACATTAATATATATAGGCCTTCACGTACTTGAAATGACAGTTGGGTCTCACTGAAGAAGGTTACAACAGCTAACCGAAATATTTGAGAATATTTATAATATAAAAACAAGAGAAAAAGTTCAAAAAATCTTATCATTTATGTTTCAATCCCTGTTTGAAAGATGTCTTTGAAATCATACATAACTTCCGTAATGTTGGAAAACTCCGAAAAGCTCCGAGACCTCTGTAACATTGGAAACCTCCGGGAAGCTTCGAGACTTCGGTAACGTTGGAAACCTCCAAAAAGCTCCAAGACCTTTGTTACATTAGAAACCTCCAAAAAGTTCTACGACCTCAGTAACTTTGGAAACCTCTGAAAAGCTCTGAGACCTCTGTAACGTTGGAATCCTCCAAAGAGCTTCGAGACCTCGGTAATGTTGGAAACCTCTGAAAAGCTCTGAGACCTTGGTAACATTGGAAACCTCCAAAAAAGCTCCTAGGCCTCTGTAACATTAGAAACCTTCGAAAAGCTCTGGGACCTCTGTAATGTCAGAAACCTCCAAAAAGTTCTACGACCTCAGTAACTTTGGAAACCTCCGAAGAGTTGTACAACTTCCATAATGTTGGAAACCTCCGAAAAGCTCCAAGCCCTCCGTAATGTTGGGGACCTCCGAAAAGCTCTGAGACCTCTGAAATGTCAGAAACCTGCAACAAGTTCTACGACTTCAGTCACTTTGGAAACCTCCAAAGAGTTCTACAACTTCCGTAATGTTGGAAACCTCCGAAAAGCTCCGAGACCTCTGTAATGTCAGAAACCTCAAAAAAATTCTACGACTTCCGTAAAGTTGGAAACCTCCAAAAAGCTCTGAGACCTTGGTTACGTTGGAAACCTCCAGAAAGCTCCGATACCTCTGTAATGTCAGAACCCTCCAGAACGTACTACAACTTCCATAAAGTTGGAAACCTCCGAAAAGCTCCGAGACCTTAGTAACGTTGGAAACCTCCAGAAAGCTCCGTGACCTTGTGAACCTATAAAATTCTAAACACTAAACGTTATGATACACCTTAAACATTTAACATGCTAACATCATAAAAGCACAACTATACATCACAAAGGGTCTTTGTCATTGTGCATGTGGGGTGTTATATCACTATTCGAAGACCACATGCCCATAGTCTGGGGATGCTGGGTACCGTAATTCCCTGACTACCATAGTTATTGCCATCTGCAGACTATATAACGGTCCATGCCCTCTCTAATCTAGGAAACCACTAAGAGTCATCCAAAACCTCTGTTACATGGGAAATCTCCATGACGACGGGAACCTCCGAGAGCTTCTAGAATCTTCCTGACGATGGAAACCTTCGTGATGATGGAAACCCCTGTAATGACAAATACCTCTGTGGGCCTCAGACACCTCCCTCTAGGTGAATTTCTTCTTGACGATGGAAACCTCCAAGATGATAGAAACCTCCGTGAACCTCCCTTAAGTAGGAAAACCCTCTTGTTGTTAGAAACTTCCGTGATGTCAAAAACCTCCGAGACCATGGAAACCTCCGTTACGATGGAAACCTCCGTGATGGTGGCAACTGCCAAACATCTCCAAGTTCTGAAGATGGGACTCCCAAGTTCATTACCTCTAGACTCCAAGTTCTGGTTTTCCGTTTTTCCCTTTTCAAAGTCCACGCCGTTGGGATTCTGAGGGACAGCATCAGCAAATCTGGCAGCTGCTTTTATACACAAGAAATTTCCCATCGTGCATCTGGTAGCAATGATGTTACTTCCTATTGTCAGTGCCCCCTAGTGAGCCAGTAAGGAAATACACACTGTTGATTCAGGTTAGGCCTAACTGATGGGCATGCACTCCTTTCACATGGCACCCTGTCATTCACACACCTCATTAACCATTCCAGATTACTCTTTTGTCTTTTAACTGTAATAATTGGGATTATTTCATCACATTGGGGATGATTTAAGCCTCTGCTGGGGAGGGGGATCCATCTTTACCACCAGTGAATTCATGCATCAAATGGCAGTGTGTGTGTGCATGAGGGGGGGGGGTGATATGCTATTTGGCCCCAGTAGGCCTAACTTGGGCTGTAAAAGATCAGTGCAACCACCACCAGGCAGCATCTCAGATAGACTGATGTTTATTAACAAGTTTGTAATCACGGATTTTTGGTAGAGGGTGACGTACATAGGCCTTGATCCAGCACAGTTGATAGTTAAGTTAGTGTTTCTTTGTTTACATCCTCCACATTTATGTATTGCTGCAATAATACTTGAAATGGTGAACTTACTGTAGGCCTAACTGGCATAGGGAAGAGCAACAGGTGAAATCAGCTGGAGATCCTGAGGAGCAAGATGCTTGACTCTGTATCTGCTTGCAAAATGTCTGCTGCACAAATGTTTACAAGGTCAAGGGCAATTCTGATACTCCTCACTGAAGTGCCCCCTAGTGGTGGTCTTGAGAACCATACTTAATCATGTCCTGGGTTTTCTCAGCAATCAATGCACACACATGCAATCAAAACTCATTAACATAGTAATTCAGGGCTGACAGACTGCTGGACCAGTTTTAATTTTATGTTTACAATTGTCACATCATGTAAGCATGGGACTGGTATCGGGACAAAAAAAAAAAAGAAAAAAAAGAAAACATTGAGACTATTTCAATGCACAATATGCTGAGTCCGCATCAGTACTCACCTTATCCTAGGGTTATGCATCAACACACTAATTTCCCTTTTGGCAACAAATGTCACAATATATATAAAACATACAATAAAATAAAAAATTAAAAAATCATAAATAAATGAACTAGGAAAAACACAGTCTGACCTCTGGGGGAAGATAAATCAACTTAAGAAGATTTAGGGTTACCCAGAAATAATGATTTTTCTGCCAAGTATTTTCATAGAGAAAAAATGAACAAAGAGATTCACACAAAAATTAAAACAGAAAGCCCATAGGTCTAATACTCTGCTGACCACCATCACCTAAAAATATCATTTCTTGAAATGTATTCTCTCCATGACCTTGAAATACTGATCAACTGATCATCCATATTATGCAATAACAAACTTCCACATGATACATATTTTTGGTACCATTTGCTTTATTATTTATGAAGATATTGATTGAAATGTCCTTTTCCTGAGTGTTTAATGACCTTGAAAAATAGGTCAAGGCACACAATCATTGGGTAATTGGTGACCAAAAGAGGTCACCAAGTTGAGTTTTATATACAATGTACTCAAGTGTAATTTTGATCTGGAGGCTCAGTTCTCTGTCATTGATGTCCAAACTACACCCCACCATTACAAAATCATCTCTTCCAACTTAACAGGTTGGATAACCTCACAAAAATAGGTCAAGATCACTGATATTACAAAACATATTAGCATTAGACATGATCTATATATCTTATAAATTTGGCATGTCTAATTCAATTATTTTTCAAGATTTGTAATTTTGTATCTTTCAAGACATTTCAACCACAATTTCCATCAAATTATAGGTGGCACCACTAGCATAACAAGCAACCAAGACTTTGACCTCTTGTACAATCCCCCTAAATTCGAAGAAGATCCATAAACAAGAGGATCATAATGATCCTGTGCTCTGCTGACTGGAATCTACTTTTACAATCTTGCAATAAATGCACTGTAGTCTGTATAGTGATTAACAAGTACAGTGGTAACACTCAAGCATCGGTACCGGTATTTGAGAAAAATTCGAAATTGCAAATACAATAGTGCAATACATGCACTGTATTGTCATATATATGTATACAGTGGCAGCACTCACATTTGGAAAGTTTGATATCGCATAAATTTGTCAAAAATTAACATATCCACATTATTTTTGCAAACTTTTGTCTAAAGTCCAACTATACTGTGATAAAATTTTAAGCAATTATGTTTAGCCATTCTGGAGAAGTCGAAAATAGCCTTAATACACAAAAATTCATGAAAAATTTGGTGGGGGGATACAATGCCACCTGGTGGCCAAAATAAGAACTAGGTGATCCTAGGTAACCCTATTGTAATATCAAAGCAACTGGCCAGGCAGTTCTTGAGACAAGGAAATTTTAATTTTTTTCAAAAAAAAATTTAAAAATCATCAAAATTAGAAAAATTGTTGCATCATCATCTTCTTTGCAAACTTGGTAGAGATCTATGTGGGCAACACCCATGTCCAAAATCAAAACATTCCATGCAGCTGTTCTTGAGAAGTCGAAATTTAAATACAATAATGCAATATATGCACTGAATTGCCATATATACATATACAGTGACAGCACTCACTCACAGTCGCAAAATTTGATATCCCTTAACTTTGCCAAAAATTAACATATCCACATTATTTTCGTAAACTTTTATTTTCCAAAGTCCAACTATATTTTGATAAAATTTTAAGCAATTCTGTGTAGCCGTTCTAGAGAAGAAGTTGAAAATAGCCTTAACACACAAATTCATTAAAAAAATTTGGAAACAATTGCAGTGCCACCTGGTGGCCAAATAAGAACTACTTGACCCCAGGTGATCCTATGTGCAATATCAAAGCACTTGGCCAAGTAATTTTTGAGACAAGGAAATTTGAATTTTTTTCAAAAAATAGATTTAAAAATTCATAACAAATAGAAAAATTATTGCATCATCATTTCCATAGCAAACTTGGTAGAGGTCCACCTGGGCAACATCCCTGTGCAAAATCAAAACATTCCATGCAGCTGTTTTTGAGAGGAAATCCACAATGTAAATACAATAGTGCAATATATGCACTGTATTGCCATATATACATACCCAGTGGCAGCACTCACTTTGTCGCAAAGTTTGATATCCCGCTACTTTGTGAAATATTAACATATCCACATTATTTTTGCAAGTTTTTATTGTCTAAAGTCCAACTATATTCCTATAAAATTTTAAGCAATTCTGTTTAGCTGTTCTGGAGAAGAAGTCGAAAATAGCCTTAACACACAAAAATTCATAAAAAATAGGGGAAAAAATCATACCACCTGGTGGCCAAAATAAGAACTACTTGACCCCAGGTGACCTATGTGCAATATCAAAACAACTGTTATAACATGATGTGTGCCCTGCATCCAGCCTTCCATACATGGTCTGTTTGTTCAAATTGGGCAATAACCTCGGAGTTATTGGAAGAAAAACAATAAACTTGGACAAACCACCAAAATCCATAATCATTGGGTCACAGTGACCGAAAAAGTAGGTCACCAAGTACTACCTTATGTACAATGTAGTCAAGTGCAGTTTGGATCTAGAGACTCAATTTTCTTTGCCATTGATGTGTAAGCTACACAATGCCTTTACAAAATCATCTCTTCCAACTTTACAAGCCTGGTGACCTAACAAAAATACGACACGGTCACTGATATTATATAGCATGCTAGCATTGGACATGGTCTATACATCCTATAAATCTGGCAAGTCTAATCTAATTACTTTTTGACATATGGAATTTTATATGTTTAAACACATTTCAGCTCATAATTTTCGTCAGTTTATAGGTAGCACGACTAATATCATAGACAACTGTGAGTTTGATGTCCTGCACAGTCCCACTTAATTTCATAAACATCTATCAAACATTAAGGATGCTAGAGCAGTCACAAGATTTTCATATTTTGACCCATATATTACATAATACTGCTGGTGGCGCCACCAATATCGAATTTGACCAAGATTGCCACACACTTGATAAGTCCTGAACGTTATATGGGCTATGTTAAAAACTGTGGACTGTATCGCGTTCACAAGCAAAAAGTTTATGGAATGACGGACATACATTAGTGCTTGCATAAGCTCTGCAACCTTTGGTCGGCATAGCTAAACTGAAAATTACTGGTGTTTCATTTATTTAAAATCAGGTTGATAATGCCCCACCAAAGGTACATCATCCACAAGTTTGGCAAAGATATGGCAGACAGCGTGTAGAAGTAAACAAGAGGGCTTTGTGAACAGGTCAAGGTCCAAAAATCACTGGAGCAGGACCACTAGCACAAAATAGGTAAACACTTATCAGAGGTGCACCCTTGCCCAAAAATTTCAAGAAAAATAATAAAATCATTGGAGCATGACCATTTGGAAAAACTTGGTAGAGACCCACCCAAGGTATATTGCCACCAAGTTTGAAGTCAGTCTGACTGACGGTTTCGGAGAAGTTGAAAATGTGAATAAGCATTAGAATGCCCATTGACTTACACAGTAATCAACAGAAAAGGTGCATTTACCAAGAAGTACCTGAATTAAAAAAAAAAATGTCAAAAATCAGGAATCCACAGCAGTACCACCTACTAAAAAAATTTGTTTACCCCCTCCACAAGGAACATGTCCACTAAGTTTCAACTAAATCTGAGGGATGGTTCTGGAGAAGTCAAAAATAGCAAAAACACACACAAAGTCATACAAATTATGTGGGTTGTCTTTGCTGAATATTTAGCTTAGACAGGGAACTGCTACTCAGAGAGACATGTACGGGTATAGGCTCCGAAACATGTTTTGAGTAGTTACCCGCTAAAGACCCTTCAATTTATTTGGGCTAATACAGCTTATGTCAAAATTTTACAGAGGAACATGTGCAATATGGACAATAGTACTTCATATGTATATAGGTTAGACAGGGACAGGTTAGCTTCTGGAGAGTAAAGAGTTTGGAATGCGGAATAGGGTAATGACTACTAGGAAGTGGTTCTGGACAAAAAGACACAACAACAAAACAAGAGGACTGCGACAGTCTTGTGCTAAGCTGATTTTCATAGTAATCGCTGGGAAAGGTGCATTTACCAATAAGTACCTGAATTGAAAAAATCGTTAAAAATCAGGAATCCACAGTATTTCCTCCTAGTGAACAACTTTAGCCCTTCCACAAGGAACATATCCACCAAATTTCAGCTTAATCTGAGAGATGGTTCTGAAGAAGTCGAAAATAGCAGTAACACACAAATTATCAAAAAATTAGCAAAAAAATTGCAGTGCCACCTGATGAACACATTCAGAACTAGGAGTCCCTAAAAGTGTTCCTGTGTGATATCAAAGCAATCAGGTGAGTGGTTTCAGAGAAGAAGATTTTTCCAAGATTTGCCTAAGAAAAGAACAAAACAAAAAACAAAAAAAAATCCAAAAATCAATGGAGCATAACCATTTCATTAAATCTGCTAGAGACCCACCCAAGGTACATTGCCACCAAGTTTGAAGTCAATCTGAGTGACGGTTTCGCAGAAGAAGTCAAAAATGTGAGTTAGCATTAGATTGCCCATTGGCTTGCATAGTAATCAATAGGAAAGATGCAGCAGTCGAAAATGTAATTGTGAATGGACGGATGACGGACAACTCAGCATCCTAAAAGCTCACCCTGGCTAGTAAGTCAGTGGAGCTAAAAAAATGTAGTGCCACCTAGTGAACAAATTAAGAACTAGGAGTGTTCCTGTGTGATGTCAAAGCAATTGAGACAGTGGTTTTGGAGAGGATTTTTTAAGATTTGCCCAAAAAAGAACAAAAAATTCATAAAAAAAAATCCCAAAATCACTGAAACATGATCATTTGAATCAGCTTGGTAGACACCCACCCAAGGTACATCCCCACCAAGTTTGAAGTGAATCTGGTTTTCGAGAAGTAGTAAAAAATATGAATTGATAACGGACAGATGAAGGTCCATAAGATAAGCTCAGCTAACCGACAAGTCAGCTGAGTTAAAAATCTGTTTTGTGGATGGAGAAGACAGACCAGAAACTGAGGTAAAAGCTGAGAATTCGATTAGGTGCTTTTCCTTTAAGTTTTGTGTTTGGGTGAGGGTGGGCATGGGAGTGCGAGTAGTATCATCTTGTGCATGAAAACTGAAAAAGTTTCCCAATGTTTTTAACCAGCTTAGCAGTTTTGCAACAAAAGCACTATTTCTTGAGGCATGAAATGAGTTTGTTCTATGTTGGATATATTATTATACAAACGCATTGAATACTCACTGTTACTGATGGTAGAATGGAGAATGCAGAATTCATAGTAGAACAGACAATGCAGAATTATGTTCAACAGGTAATAATGCAGGTCTGCACAAAACTGACAACTCCATCAGAGAAATGCAAAATGGTATGAAAATGATTGGACTCAATCAAACACATGCACAAACAAAACAGTAACATGTATGACTGCACAATTCCAGATTTCTTTATTGAGAAGGAAATATGTTTATAAAGCTTGGTTTCCCTGTGTAACATTGCATTAGGCATGCTCTTAATGCTTTTCGCTCAGTAAATCATTTCTTTTTCTCTTCATCCCTACCACTGCAGCTTCAGTACTTTTAAATCTGGGGCCAATCACAAATATATCTCATTCACTGACAGCAGTCTGACAATATGCACAACTTCAACCACTGACACATCTGTAGAGAATTACTGTCAATACCTACGGCTCTGGGCACAACTACAATTACTACATTGCTACACCACAATTTATCCACTGTCAATGTGACACTTACTACCACAGTGATACATAATGGTTGGCTACACCAGTCTCCGATAAGACTTATAAACAGAATCCAGAAGATATAAACATGTTCATTAACATGCCTGCTGAAAATGACCTTTTTTGTGGCCAACTGAATCTATTTAAACATTTTAAAAACAGCTAAAAACTAAATGTGAACCCATTCATTCTGAATTAAGAAGTTTACTCAAAGACAGCAATAAACGCCTGAACTTGACTTCCTGCAAAAAATATTTAGACTGTTCCTAATCTTAAGTTGTTTCACATAAGACACATTTTAACTTGAAAATCAATAAACTCAATTTCAGCAGTTGATTCATGCAAATTTTTGTTCGTATGTGTCTATTTTTCCAAAACAAACAGCCTTAACTTGCTTTCATGAAACTTTTCTGCTCAATGCAATCCATTACACTGCACTCTTGAATGGCAAAGAAATGATTCTTTCCATCAAAATCTAAGCAGATAACCTAAAGCTGGTCACAAACTTTGTGGGTAATACTACTCTACACATCTCTGGAATCAAACTATGGAAGGCAAAATGTGTTGTTATATGAAGGTACCAAATCTTCTGCAATGCATAGATGGGTGACCTCCATGGGTCAAAATTTCATTAGACCACATGCATGTATTCTGTCCATGTGATGAAGACGCATAAGTTGACATCAAACATACTGAGGTTTTCACTTCCCACATTTAGGATTGCCAGTGGGTCACAAATGAAGCCCATAATACCCATGGCTTATATAACAGAATATTCACCTGTGACAGTGTCTTGTATGAAATAAAAACTTCTCCTTTATTCCATAGTATTAACTCAAGAGTGTGAAACCATGCATTCTCATGGCTCTCTTAACCACCCACTTCAACTCATTTGTGCATGTAATTGTGATTTATAAAATAGACATGAGCACTATGTGGATCATGCTCAACAGGATTTCTTAACAGTGACAAATTATGCTTAAAATTTCAGAAACTAACTCCAATAGTGAGTACCGCTTCTGCTATTGTAACATATATCTACTGTCAATCTTTCTGCAAAATACAATGCATGTACACTTGTACATGTATTACAATACATGTATAAACTTTGGGTTTAAAAAATGATCCTCATGTATAAATAATAAAAACTCACCTCACATGCCTTGACAGAATATCTGCTTTGTGCAATCAAGACAATCTGACATATCAATCCTATTGTCTGCTTCAATCCTAAAGTTACGTAAATCAAATTGTTTGTGAACCACCAACATTTAGGAGCTATTCACAGAAATGTGAATCTGTATCACGCATTGGATCAACCAGCATGTCCTGGTACTTACGGCATTTTCTGACAATAATCAAGCAAGGCACCACAAATTATCTGTTTCTGCTGCATACAAATCCTACCAGCCTTGTATTTTTTTTTCTTTCTCGCAAGTAGAAAATGTCTATGCTGTAAGCAACGGTCTTACAGACACTGTATCTAAAATAGCTTTGCAAAACCAGGCACAAACTGTGCCTTCTCATAGAACAAAACTTGTTATCCATGATGTAAAACGCTGGTCTGTCAGTTTTCATGTGTCATTATCAAGTGAAAAAATTATAAATGTATTATCTGACATCACAATCAGAAAATAATTACCAATGGATATAATTCAGACATCAGACAGATCTAGACCAATTTCTAGTTGGTAGACTATGTATCACTGATGGATCTTAAGGAGCTAGCACCAGTTCATTTAGTACAGAAAATGTACAAAGTGGTGCTTGGTGTAAACCTGTGATAATGGATCACTTTTGCTTTTACCCAACTTTCCCGTTATGAGGAATGGGGTAGACCAATCTGACCAATGATAACCATGCAATAGCACAACACTGTTGTACATGTATAACATAGATAGGCAGTTTGACTGTAACACGTTTCTTTGCACCTTTACAGAGTTAACTTAAACTATGCTGCCTCTCAAAGATTCAAATTTCATATACCATGCAAAGCATGGATTAACTGCAGCTGACTTTGAACATAAGACACTCAAAACACAAGACTTGAATAGTCTTGGTGGTGCTCTACGCCAAGACCATCTTTCACAATATGATTCTAAACTTCATATTTGTTAGCCAATCTTGCTTCACCCACATATCTTCAACATGAAGTTCACCTTTCAGAACTTTCCTACAGTTACGGTGCTTACAGTAATATATTATGTCTTAATAGAACTTAGCCAAGGCTTGAGGTTACCCTCTGCATCCATCCAGAAAAGTGGAACCTCAAGCCTGCCCTGGAAAAGAATGACTAGATACTTCATTTAAGTTACAGGAAATTTGCAGTGAATGTGGGTCCCAACAAAAACAATGTTATTTCAATGTCATTCCAAAGCAACACTTGGTTCAGATACATGTGTATTAGAGTAAAACAAAAGGAAACTTCCAATGCAACAAACACATGATCCAGTGACTAAAGCTATACAACTTCTTTTTTGACACACTTTTTCCATTTTGAATCTCATATTAAAATTTAGCCATCAAACCTTCACAAACTTCATATCTGAGATTCACCATCCAATTAGGCAGACAAAATCAGTTTAAGCAAGACCTTTTTACCTCTGCAAAGCAAGTTATGTAAGAATTCCATGTGGGTTTGAGATGTATGTGCATCATTGGATAAAAAGACTGGGAAATGTAAAGCATCACCAGTTGATACCTTGTATTTTCAGTCCTAATCATGCACTTGGAATGTAGCTGCATTAAAATCAAAACATGCAAGGTGTGTTTCATGAGTCATGAAGCACCAGTGGTTATGTCCAACTTTGATTTGCTAAAATCTTCATATGAAAATTCCTGCATGCTTTAACTAAAAGTACAAGATCTATGTATGTGAAGAAAAACATATGCAAAGCATCATCAGGCTGATGAAAAATGAGATACATCAACGTTATAAAAGATAAAATATTGGTGGGTTTTTTAAATATGCCTCATTGTTGGTATTTTGTTGGTCCAACAGCGACACATCCCATGCAACATCCCCACTGTGTTACACTGCCTTGACAACACTACTATATGCTCAGACTATGCTTGCCATCTAATGCATGAGAAACCCATGCATATACAGTTTCTTTGCTGCTGTTGCATCTACAATATCCCATTGGTCCATAGGAGCTCATCAACTGGGTTTGGGCCAATGACCTGATTTACCAGAGTGGTGTTGACCTTCCACCAGGGGGGTTTGACACTTTTGTTCCTGGTCGCCGTGGAGACTTGTCATCGTATTGAGCACCTGAAGAAAACAGAGTTTGCAGAATTATTGTTATTTTTTGTTAATTTCCGCATTTACTTCATGAGCTGCCCTCCTTCATGAAATATATTTTGGTCATACCATCAGTTTGCGACCCAAGGTTAAAATTCGCTTACTTGTCAACAATTTTCATTGGCTATAATTAAAATCACTTATACTAAGTGGCACTAAAAATAGTTTCTTTGCCTTTAATTAATTGGAACACTGGTTCACATGTATAAAATGCTCAAAACACGGTTTAGTCACAATCAAATCAAAGAAATACATGACATGACTGTGTGCAGTTAAACATACTTGTACTGGAAATTAACTAAGTTAGAGTATGAGTTCCCAATGTTTGTCTAAAGGTTGTAAACGGATTCGCATATTGCTCATACCATATAGTTCCTAATAGTAAAGCACTTGCTCTTGGCATGGATATACAATTTCATCACATTGCTGAAGTTATTTATACACAGGGCAAGGGCAAGGATTTCACAAAATAAAGCTGCAATCTGCAAATCATGTTTATTCCTTGTTCAAGTTCCATAAATGCCAACAGTTTTCAAACACACAAAAGAAATATCAAGTTTCTTTAAAAAAAAAAAATGTATATCAGTTTTGTTGTTGTATTCAAGTAACTTTGGCCAAAGTCTGGGCTACTCTACAATTTGAGAGTTTGCTATACATAGGAATTACATGGTATGCTCATGTATCACCTTGTAGCATTTTGAGAAATAAATCACCGGTCAGTGTGTGTAAATCTATCTTTTAATTTGCAAATATGATTTCATGTTTGCAAATCACTGAAACACCACACATGAAGCATTTATTGCAGCAGGTCCCTAAAATGCCTGGCTAATACTTGCCATGGCCATTGTCCTTTGCAATGGAAGTCTGTTAGAGTATGCGTGGCACTTAGTGAATAACTTCACAAAGCTTGGGAATAGCAAAGCTACTGCAGGAGGCAGCTGTGCATGGTGAGAATTGATAAGGAGGCTTCATATGAAGTGGATCAGCCTTGTCCCACTCATCATGGCTAAATGGTTGTTTTGGAACAAGTCTGTATCCAAATGAAGAAAATACAAGCAAACAGCTTTCAACAGACACAGCAGGTGTTTCAGTAAATGTTGATTACTAATCTGTTTTGAGTGGGAAAAAGGCTGCACCTAAATGAAAACCAGTTTCAGCACTCTTTCACTTGAGTATATATGTAACTGGCTGGTCTTCTTGTGCCTTTGTTGACTGCATAGTTAACCAACTATCAATGGTCCTTCCTTTGAGAGACACCCCAGGACATGTCCAAAAGTGGTCACATAAAGTAGGTGGTTTGCCAATAGAGTTTGTTCACATAACACGAATAATGTAATAGCAGAGATTTGATAAATGTAGTTTAAAAAGGCAAGTGGTCTTGAATTGGAGTGGTCTCTCATAGGAGGCAGACGCACAACAAGCATACCAAAAAAATGCGGAAAAAATTGAATGACTTAACAGAGTGGCACATCTTGCCTGCCACATCACCCTTATGCTTAAACAAAGTAAAGCTAAAACTTATCAACTTAATAATAGTGCCCCACTTATTAAGCTCAGATACCTTAAATTTAAAGAAAAACTGAATTCAAAATGGTACAATTAATGTCAAATGATCATGGGTGTGTTACCACCATTAAAAGCCCTGAAACTAGACTAAAGGATATGTGACTCGCATGAAAATCATGAGAGCACAGCTAAAGCAGAGGTACAAGTGACTGCAGAATGGACTGGGCAACTGGAAAAATTTGTTCCATTGGCTTGCTTGCTTTGAGTCATATGAGAAGATTTAATCCCCATATGTTTTCAGGAGAATGAATCAATTGTGACTGACCTTTGTAAATCATAACCTATTTATAAGATATTCTTTTTGTGGCTACCTCCATCAATTTAAACTTAACAACTATCAATTTCCCACAAAGCAAGCTCACACTGGGCATTTATACAGCTTGAGGTTCATAATAGGCATCTCAACATTATGACAAAGTTAAAACACAATCAGAGATTGCTGGATCCATGCCTCCCTCACCTCATTTATAACATTGCGAATCACAAGTCTCATTTTGGAATGACTGTGGTCAATAAACATAGGCTATCAATGTGCCCCGATACTTGACCTTGTGACCTGGTTTTGTACCATGATAAATCTTTGGATCAATAAATGTGGGTGCATGAAGTTTCATGGAGCTAACCTAACGAGTAGAGGAATAACAGTCTGGATAATGATTTTACCAGGATATACCACTGTGACCCAGATATTTGGCGTAGGGACCTACTTTTGCTGCATGACACACTCTTATGTCCAGATGCACCTGTGTGTAAAGTTTCAAAAATCTGAGTTGAAAGATAAGTGTATTATAGCTGGGACACGCATAACTGTATTGCGGTTTTACATAAAGGCCTCACCATGACCCAAATACTTGACCTATTGACCTACTTTTGTTCAATGACACACCTTTGGGTCAAGATATGTGTGTGTATGAAGTTTCATGAAACTAACTTAATGAGTAAAGGAAGTACAGTCGGGACACCATTTTACCAGGATATACCTGTGACCCAGATATTTGACCTAGTGACCTAGTTTTACTTTATGACACACCTTTGGGTCAAGATATATGCGTGAAGTTTCATGAAACCAAGTTACAGATTAAAGGAATTACACCCGGACACAAACTTACAAGGATATGTCACTCTGACCCCGAGATACTTGACCTACTTTTATGAAAGACACACTCTTTCGTCCAGATACACAAATGTGTGAAGTTTCGTGATTCTAAGTCAAAGGACAACAGAAATACATGCCAAACAAGAAGTGTAATGTAGTTTTACATGATTGTATCACCATGACCCAGATACGTGACCTAGTGACCTAGGTTTGTTTCATGACACACCTTTAGGTCAAGATATAAGTGTGTTGTATGAAGTTTCATGACACTAAGTTAAATAGTAAAGGAATTATAGACATCAATTTTGCAAGTATACATAACGGTGACCCACATGCACCTGTGTGTAAAGTTTCATTAATCAAAGTTGAAGGACAAGCAAATTATTGCCTGGACATGAGTAGTGGATGAATGCAAGGATGGAAAAAGCAATTACTATATGCCCCTCCTCCGGTAGGAGGGGGGTATAATTAAACACAACACCACCTGAGCTGCTCATATGAAACAAGACATTTTGAAGGTGGGAAGATGAAACAAAAATGTTAAGAAAAACTTGACTGAAAAATGTGAAAAGCATCCCTGCAAACACCTGCACATTACTGAATCTTGCCTACCTCCACACTCAGCAGCATTGGTATCTCCTACTTTCAAAAATTAACACACAAACAAATAGAGAAGTGTTTTAATACTATATGGACAAAAAGAAATTTGTGAAAAACAAAAGCAAAAAAATCATGTACATGAACTGCACTATGACAAGGTCAATACTTGTTAATGTCTACTTGAAGAAATAATGATCTTGTATATCTGTCCAGTGCGATTACATGTAGTATGATTACAACCCACCTGGAACATTGTTGTCATAAGGTCTTTACCATCATTTTAGATAATATTGTGAGAAGTTATTTCATATATTTTTATAACCTTAGTCTTATAAAACCATGCATGAAGTCTGTATGTGTTGGCATCTCATCAGCTTTCTGGATATAGCCCCAATTTTTGGCATTTTATCAAGCTGATTAGAATTGTTAATCCTACTTCTCTAAATATGGATCAGAAACAAGAAAGGAACTTGCGGATAAGACTTCTTACGCTTGAAATCGGTGTCAAAATCTTAACAAGTGATGCATGCTTTTCTTAAATTTTTGTACCCCACACAAAAAGGAGACCATGATCTTGCAAATCTCAAGTTTTTCTTTACATTTAAATTCTTTAAATAATACCAAGGACATTTAGATACAAATGTCATTAAAAATCTTCAAAATATGCAAAAAAATCTCTCTGCATTCTAAGTCACCATATAGCTGTCTATCTATATGGATTAAATTGAAATCTGAAGCATTTTTAAAGTACTCACCACCCAGGGTGAAACTGGAGTCTTGGAGGTTTCGGCCCCCACTTCGTGTTGGTGGGCGTTGGTGGAATGAAGCATCAAATGGTGCTGTTTCATGAGCAACAGGGATCTTCGGTATTGCATTAACAGCATCATCCTCCACTTTGACCACCGGTCCTTCATAGGCATCACGGTTCACTGCCACCGGGCGATTTACCTGCATGTACATGAGAAATTAATGCAGTTAATTAATTGTGAGAGAAGGCATTAGTTGCTTCAAGTGTCAAATGTGTGTAGCAACACAACGAAACTAACCATCTGAATATCTCCATAGCATACCATCCAATGGGAACACACTATCCCTGCTATCAAAAACAACTATTGTTAGGAATTGTTTGTCAGTTCAAAACAACATTAATACTAATTGTGACCTCTCACTTAAGGTTATACTTAATACTGTTTCGTGCTCAGATAGGTCTCAATGCACTTTGTTCAAAAACATTCACAATGTAATCATAATGCTGTCCCTCTAAATTTAAGGGGAAAATCCATATTGCACTGCATATTTGTACCTGTATAAACCAGAGTCATGCCCAGGGGCATGAATGTCTCACCAGCGTAATTCAAGCCACTCCGAAATTTTTGTTGACAGACGTCTCGACTATGATACACTTATGTAGAAAAACATGACCCATATTCATAATTATCAAATCCAACAATGACACCAATGAGATTCCAGAGTTACCAAAGCATCAATATTCATCTTCCAATACCAATGCTAAAAAACAAATTTCACTCCTGACTTGAGACAGGCAGTCATCCACAAAAGGCAACTGGTGGTTTTCAACTGGTCCTCTCAACCTTTGAAATATTCTACATTAAATAGACTACAGTGTTTCCAATATGTATAGGCCCAACCACTCAAAATCTAAATTTTATTACTTCTGCAAAAAATAAAAGGAGAATTGATAGGCCTATAACTGTTTTGGTTCTTCTGACTAGTTCATCAGCTGAGTATATAGCAAAAGTACAAAGTAGGCCCACATCATTTTTGTGATATCTATGAATCTGGAATATTATCTAATTAATAAGTTAAGTGATTGAATCACTGTTATAGAGTATCAAATGCAAGGAGCAGACTTCTACAAGTCCCTCACTAAACAATTGAAGTTCTACAGACGGACGTCTCGACTACGTCCGGACGTCCGGAAAGTGACTGCTTAGTCTCGCCAACAGCTTATGCTAGCGAGACAATAAACAAAACTACACTATGTATGAAGAACATGGTGGGTGACTGTCAAGATTAATGAAAGTTTCTTTTTTAAATAGCTGTGGAAGAACCATGAACCATGACACCTCAATCAGGGACAGATCCAGGCTTTTAAAATTTGTTGCCAAATCAGGAAATAAAACAGTAATGGCTGCAGAACTCAACCTAACTCTTAATAACTCATGTTAAAATACATTAGCCATCTGCAAATTTCTGTAGCCAAATGAAGAAAACATTAGCATTTGGCTAATGGCATCAGAAGCCCCTGCTCAATGACAAAGGTTACGAAGTAAATGGCACAAGTCTGCATCATGCATTTGCTCTTTAGCCTTTCATAAGCACCCACCACTGTGTATCTTCTTCCTACCTGAATAATTTTTATTATTTAGCTCGGTACCAAATGTGCAGATACATATGTACAAGTAACCATGTACGTAAAATAACCAAGACAAAGGACAAATAAACATGCATCTTTTCTGTAATGTTTCCATGCTACTACCTACCTTTTCCCTCTCCTTAATTCTACCAAAGGCATATTCAGAATGGCCAGGCATGGGCACAAACTGACCATATCCCTGAGTCACCTTCAGCTGTAGTGATGAAAAAAAAAAGTATTAAGCTGTGAATTGCAAATTTCCAGTAACACAATATTTCTACATTTCAGCAATGTTCAAATTAGCACTTAAATGTACCCACACTTAGTTCATCAGAAAATTGCATGCTAGTATCGTTTGTAAATATGCTACATTTCAATATCTTTACATCATTAACAGGTATGAACAGTTTACATTTTCTTAGTACATCTACATATGACTAGCCAGTTATGTGCCTCATTTAAAAAAAAAACTTCTGTACAGCTGAGAGGTTTGAATAGTTTAATTTTCTTGGTACACCTAGGTTTAAAGAGCTGGCATGCAAGTTGTGCAGCAGCAAGCATACCTCCCCTTCATCCATGACCACACTTCCTCTAGTCATCACATAGATGGGCACTCCATGACACTGCATGCCTTCAAAGATGTTGAAATCACAATTATGCTTATGTGTCTTAGATGAAATGACCCGGGTCTTGTTGGGGTCCCAGATCACAAGGTCTGCATCTGACCCAATCTGGATACGGCCCTGAAAAGGAAATCACAACTCATTCTGAAGATGAAACGAAATTTGAAGCTATATGTATTGCTCAAACCTGCATACTGAACCAAGATATAGAAGTCTATATTTAACAGTTAAAAATATACAGATATGATGGTTTAAGTATACATGTCTTTTAGTCAAATATGTGACATTAATGGAGGCAGGGCCCTTACTGAAACATCTATTAAAGCACATATGACCATCAGAAGAGATCATAAAAATTTATGTATGTTACGCATATATATTATGGGTATAAAATACAAACATTTAAATTTAGGATTCTTTTTGTACATCAGATTCATATTTTCACCAAAGATTTTAAAATTTTCATTGTCTTTAAAGTACAATTTGTTTCCTTGCAGTGTAGTTTGGCAAGGAACCAAAATACACACAATTATTCTGTCTGCACAAAGTCATATATTTGTAATTTATCACATGAATATATTTCTTACAGATATGCTCTGAACATTCACAGCTAAAAATTGAATACCTAAGTACATACCTTTTTAGGGTAGATGTTGAAGATCTTGGCAGCATTGGTACTAGTTACAGCAACGAAACGGCATGGGTCCATCTTTCCTGATACCTTAAAAGACGATAATTATACATTATAAAATATTGGCCCTTGGTTTAAAGTCCGATGTATTTTAAGCAATTGCTTGGCTTAGGGATTGTCATACCTGTACACATTTGCCTGACAAAACATATGTCTAAACAGATCAGGATCTGTTACCCCACGGTATAAATATAGGCTGCTCACAGTGTTTCCAACAGTTCCTGATGAGTTGCAGGTCGCAACGAAACTAGTCGAACGTTTATCCTCAAATATCATTAGCCACAGCGGCCACTTGCCCTGTCTTAGTCATATATGTCTAAACAGGTCAGCAATTTTCAGTTTGGCTCTTATAAGCATCTACTGTCAACATTTAATTTCACCTTATATTACATTAAAGTTAATGACTACAATCATACACCCCCATCCAGCCAAACCTAGAATAAAGAATCTGTACACTAACATTCACAAAAAAAAAAAGAAAAGAAAAAGCTTATTCTCACCACTCCATTCTCCCAGATGATGGACATCCTGTCTTCTGCTCCATTCACTCCTGCTGGGATTTTCCTGAAGTCATCTTTACCTATTGCCTTCTGGTCAGCATTAAATGTACAATTATCTGACCCTGTTGTTTGAAGATCATTGCTGAAATACACAATATCACACACTGGTGTTTCAGTATTAGTTTATTTGCAATCTTACGTGATCATCCAAGCATATCACACATATGGGATGTATGTCTTGACTTTCACCAAATGCAAACAAAATTTATAATATTAGCACATGAACTGCTAAAATTGGCTGCAGATTTAACAAGTTTCCAAAGAAAACAAATATGTTACTGTGAGGTTTATGCAGGGAAAGATTAAAAAAAACTCTATCCTTAAAAACAACATGGCAACCAATTTATCTGTCCGATGTTTTACTCCCCTTTAACATACTGTTTTTACAATTCTATATTACAATCAAGTTTGAATGTAGACAGTATTCTGGACTCTCGGTGTTACATTGTATATTCTAACAATCTGTAGAAAAGACCCAGATGAGTATTCTGTCAATCATATTATCTGATACCTTAGAATGTGCTCCCTACATATTATGTTCCAAATTTTTCACTAGTGTTTCTCCCATTCCCCACCCCACCAGCTTGAGTACATACTTGGCTAGAAGATCCATCAGGAAGCCTGGGGTAGTGGGG
Source organism: Hermodice carunculata (assembly GCA_964020975.1). Taxonomy (NCBI): domain Eukaryota; kingdom Metazoa; phylum Annelida; class Polychaeta; order Eunicida; family Amphinomidae; genus Hermodice; species Hermodice carunculata. The sequence goes on along the minus strand of OZ026612.1, from coordinate 75,965,952 downwards.
TCAGGTCGTAGAGGAGGGTCTATAACATGAGCAGCAGCATGGCGCCAGCATTTGTTCCAATAATGAGTGCCATCAGTTCCTAAACTAGCCACCAGGGGCTCCCCAAACACTATGCTGCCTGTGAATGTAAAACATACAATGTACACGTCATGATGAGCACTCAGACTAAGATATACTGTTCTCCCAGCAAACAATATTATTTGATATTTTTCTGTTTCATAGCACCATACACAATGAATAGTGTTGGTAATCCAAGCGTATTATCAAATGATGCAGTGTTGCAAAGCTTTCAAAAGCTGAAACTCGGGAGCAGTGTCACAGACAAAGCTATTTTAAATGGGCTTGATATTTTTAAAGCCTCAAAATACTCTTTTTTTTTTCTGCAAGAGATGATTTTAATGTGCAGTTTGCTTATGACTAGACAGTCTGATTTTGTTTTATGAACAGATGCAGCCTAAAATCTTGTCTTTGTTGGATACTGCATAAAAAAACATTAGATTGTGACAAGGACTTAACAGGTGGGAGACAGCTGAGCAGGATATTCAGGAAATTCCTAAGCAATCTGGGAGAGTTTGCAACACTTAAGTTGTTCAGCAGCCCCAAAACTGAGAATGAATGAACAAAGACAAAGCTGTTCTTAGAGCAGGCCACTCAGTTTGCCTCCTGAGCACACCTAGCTACACATTTTCCACTTCACTTTGTGTACAGTGGAGAATATATTGAGCGCAGTTCCCCACGCAACTGTTTAATTGCAATTTGCAAAAATTCATTCAGCCCATATAGTAATTTGTGTACTCAGCTGCATACCACAAACTTTCTGAAGGCCATTATTCCAGCAAAGGAATAAACACTTTACCCATACTAAGCTAAACAACTAAAGCAAGTAGCCGTGATGGTTAGGAGGCTTGGTGAATGTCCCACTAGTTTTGATGCCTCTGCATCTCATCAGGGACGGTTGAAAACAAAAGGTGTTAGCCTGTTTATATACTACTTTCAGCTACTGTGGTTACTACGTAAAAAACGTGCATTTGTTTACGTGTAATAGTAGCCTGATGTTCATGTCTTGGTTGATATGACTTGATTTCAAAAAGATCTCTTTTTGAAAGGAACAGTCTTTCCATATAAGGAAAGGCTGGGGTTGTCAGCTGGCTGGGATCAGCTGGTGCATTGAATCAGGCATTTTGAAATTAGAACAATTACAATATTGTTCAAATCGCCCTGGATAGGGGCTACTAAATCGACTTTTAGTTTCGAGTTAAAGAATGCTTGCATTTTTCCTTTTTTTTTTTTTTTTGGTTTAACACCATTTGTGTTAAATTGGGAGTGGAAATAACATGGAGAGGTGAGCTAAGACAATAAAAATTTAGCATCAGACTGAAAAAGAAAGCTCATCTCCCCATGATATTGAAGCCAAAAGGCTCAATCAAGCATAGTTGGTGGCATCCAATGTTTCTCACGAGTTAGTCGCAGTTCTCTGGTGCGTGCTAATCTCGGTGGAGCTGGGATGTAGTCTAGTATATGGACTTCAATGTCAAGTCCATCATGTCCTTCTTGGGCAAAGTGTCTGCCCAAGGGTTGAGTGGCCACTTTATTACTTATGTAACGATAGTGTTCTCTTAGCCTGTCTTTCAGTGGACGTTGTGTTTGTCCAATATACTATTTTCTACAAACTTTGCATGTAAGGAGGTAAATTAGGTTGGAACTTTCACAACAACCTCCTTTAGGGGCCGTGTAAGTGCGCTTTATTTCAGTGCTGGTTACTTGGCCTGTTGTGTTCAGGCTTGTGCAGTATTTGCAGTTTTGGCGATTGCATGTGTTTCAGTGTTTTCTCCCTGATATGGCAGGATTGGTAACTTCTCTCTTACGATAATCGATTCTGGAGTGAACCAATATATCGTGCAGATTTTGGGGGAGCTTGAAGCCTATTATGACCTTTTTGTTAGAAAGTACTTCAGCATTTCTTGAAGCCTCTAACATCCTCCAATTTTGTTGGATTATATCCCTTATTGGAGGCAGGGCTGATTTGTAAGAAGTGATAAGAAAAAAGTTTTCTTTGTCAATGTTCTCTCTGGTTTGGTGTGGTGCCAAAAGAGTAGCCCTGTCTAGTGAGTCCACTTTTTCTTTGGATTCTGTTAGTACTTGAGGTGGTTAGTCCCTGTTCTCATAGTATTTTAGAATTTTCTTTGAGTTCTCCTCAAAGTCTTCTGCTTTACTGCATATTCTTTTAATTTGCAGTAGCTGGCTGTAACGTCCCCCTGTCTTTGAATGTTTGGGGTGGGCTGACCTGTAGTGCAAGTATGTGTGAGTGTCAGTAGGTTTCACATAGAGTGTTGTGTATGCTATATGTTGAGAATCGATTTTCACATTACTGTCTAGAAAGTTGATCTTTAATATTTCTTTTTTTTTCAATTCAAAATAAAGGACAAAGAAAAATCAATACTTAAATCTTTTTATTCTTTTCTCTCTTGTAATGGACAATGCAAATTACAGTCTTTACAATTAAAGACTGCAGCACCACTTCAACACTGACCTGACACACTACACACATGCCACTAAGTTAGAACTTGATCCTTTCTGCTTTCACGCATTGCAGCAAACCCATTCACTAAACAGGACACAATATGCAAGTAAGTCTACAAGTGTGTCTATGCAGACAATTGCTGCCTGGGTTTCAAACCTACCATTTCTCCTGGCATTGGCAATAACTTCAGCTGAACTCTTGCTCATCACCCGGGTTACATAGAGAGGACAGTTACTTTGTTTAGCCAGCATGATTGCACGGTTGGTGGCTTCTGCTTCACTCTGTAACAAAAGGCCATGGTCTATAAGTGTACACATAAAACAGACAGGAGGCTAGAAAGAACCTATTGTCAGCCAGATTAAAACCCGAAGTAACACTCTGTGCAAACATGAAGGTTTAAATCTACAATCATGTTATCATGACAAACACCGTTGAACTGAAGCTAGGATTACCACTGATGTGATCATAAAGAGAATCTACTTCCAACAAGAATGACTTGGACACACGTCCACTGGATGCACTTACATCTAACAACATGCATATGAATACTTTAAAAATAAGTTATTTTTAAATTATTAGAATGTTTTCATGGCTTAAATTGAAAGGTTGTTTAATATCTTACCTCTTCTGGTCTTGAGATTTCATGGCCTTCTGGTCCAGTTACGCCCGCTATCAATGTTTCCATTGATTTCTGTAAATAAATTACTTCATACATTTTAATCAAAAACAAGATGAACAGAAACTACAAAGAAAAATTACCCATAAAGAAAAAAATGAATATGCATATATATTTTGTACTATATCACAAACTTATCTCAAAAAGATTGCTGAAATGACACAGTAAGAATAATCTTGATTAAGAATTCTGTGATATCATAGTGGGTTCAGTTACTTTGTATCTCAAACTGACATCATCGAGTACAATTAATCAGCAGTTGTAGTACAGTACATCAAACACACCTCTACAAATAAATTATTCTCAACATCTAAAACATCCGATATCTGCAGTCCACTGGTCCATGCTTTATGATATAGAGTTGAATACACTTGTCCTGTTGCTGTCTGTAACCAGTCCTACATATTTACATTCAATCTAACTTTTAACATTGCAACTATAGGAGAGAGCCTGGTGTGTTATGAGACCATAACACATGAGCTTTGTGTGTTATCGGACCATAACACATGTGTCCCGCCCACCTGGGTTTCCGGAACTTTACACTTCAACATGCTGGGCAAATCAGATTCTGGTTGTTTCTCTTAATTGTATGTATTAAATTTCTAAATTTTGTGTAATTGAGCAGAAAAATTAAGGGGCAAATGTAAACCTAAGCAATGAGGGTCGCTTTTGTGTGTGCTATGGCATAATGATGCGAGTGATTGAAGCTGGCATCAGGCAAGGCGCACTGGCGTGCACCAAGCCCACGATGCCAGCTTCAATCACGCGCGTCATTACCCCACAACACACACGAAATCGACCCTCATTTCTTAATTAGCACACAAGACAGCATTACCTGTGCTACAAGATGGCCATTTTCTGCATGGACCTGTGCTATAGCTCCTAGTTGTTTACTCCTAAGGAAAGTCTGGTACAATTCGGAATCATTTAACATCCACTGGTCTTTGTAACACATGTACATGTAGAAAGAATTAATTCCTGTAAATCAAACACATAATAAAACATTAAACATTTTTGAATGTTTCAGTTACAGAAGAGCGCATCACTTGTTTCAAGTACACTGTAATCATAAAGAAAGCCAACACCAATATTATGGTTCCAAAGCAATTTTGTACCTTGATAACTCCATTGCAATAACAAACAATTCAATGATGACGCATAAGCTCAGAGCTGGGCTGGCCCTAGCCATTAGCCAAAGGCTAATGGTTGTGGAATTTAGCAAAATAAATTTACAACCTTTAGCCAAATGGGGTAAAAAAAAAATTGTCATTCTGTGGCTTCAAAATCTGTTTTGTTTTTAAGCTGCCACCTGGCAGATGTAAAATGTTTGAGGATGTGAGCTGACTTTGGCTAACGAAATTGAAGCTTGGCTGAAAGATTGAAGTGATTTTAGCCAAGGGTGGCTAAAAAATAAAATCCCCAGAGCAAGCCCAGCTAGAGAACCACACATCTATCACTACAACTGCTGCTGCTATCATCCTCTGTCATGCAGGAGAATGTGAGCTATTTTGATGGTCATTTGTCATGACCAGGTTGTGATTGCACTTGAGTGATCTTGACTTCATTGTTAAGGTCAGGTAGGGCAACTACTGAATTTCTCATATGGATGTTAACTGCTGACCAATTTGACCCAGGTCTTGGAGTATCATTCTTAATAATGGCTCTCTGCAAATGCTCTGTTGCAACTGCTTACGAGTGATCCTAATCTAAGGGTCAAAGGACAACTTCTAACAAATTTCACTCAACCATCAACCATCCAACTACATAACTTACAGTGTTGCATGCACATCAGATTGCAGTTTCTGTTTTGCAAATTTTATTTCATTTTTAGCTGTGTTTTTTTAAGTTCTAATTCTTCAAGATCAATGCTATTACACACCCATTACTTTTACAAACTTACGCTAACAATTACCAGTCTGTGCATGCAAGGTCTGCAGAGCATAGAGATATCACCATTTCCTTGTTTTACAAAATACAATTACAGGGCAAGAAAATTCCATCATGGGTTTACTTTTCTGAGGACAAGTGCCCCTATGTTTTACATTTTACATGTTATTTTTCTGAATTTTCACTTGTCCTGCATCAAAATTTACTTGTCCTGACAACAGGACCTAGGAATTTTCTCCACCTGCAAGTAGCCAACTTATTATCATTCTGAAGGGCAAAACATTTGTAGAACCAACAACAATTCACTCTTTTGTGGAGCAGTTATACAACACCCATATGGGTCTTGAATATTAACAATCCACCAAAATGTCTGATCCTGTCACCAGGTATTGGGGACAATCAGCCACCATGACACAGGCATACTGATGGAAACCCAACAGTGTCACCCAGATTCCTGGGAATAAAGATTGCTTATTCCAAACATGACAAGTACTTCTGACATTAAGTTCAATGTATGTTTAGAGAACATGCCTATGACTTTTTACATTGTTAAGTGTATCTATGTTGCTAGCTTGGCCAGAGGAACAAAATTTGCCATACTTAACCCTTAAACTGCTGATTTAAAACTTGAGCCAACAGCTTTCCTCAGGGCACTTCATTGTTAAGTGTATCTATGTTGCTAGCTTGGCCAGAGGAACAAAATTTGCCATACTTAACCCTTAAACTGCTGATTTAAAACTTGAGTCAACAGCTTTCCTCAGGGCACTTTGCATGCATTTCCAGAGGAAAGCTGTTGACTAAGACTACATTTTGCTTTAGACTAGGCTTGCTTGTATTTGAATGAAAGATATCTTAATGAGGCATTTGAATCTTTTAACCATTATATGTTTGACGGTAACGAGAAAATGACTATAGCCACGATAAGCACTTTAAGGGTTAATACTGGGATCTGCCCCCACTTACACTGTACTTCCTTGTTTAATAATATGGGCCAAAGAAGCACCACAATTAATATAAATGTCACATATTATACCACAGACATCTATGTGAGACTAGTCCCAACACCACCAGCAACACTGGAATTTAGGATGAAGTAGTTTGGAACTGTGTTGCAGCAATTCCCAAATAATGTCAATAAATTAGATCTACATACTTAAGATACGGTCGCCATTGTACATTTTAAACTTCATTGTAGCATAGGATTCAACAGCAACTCCTTATCAGTATTAAAAGATCAAGATAAATGATATATCAAAGTACTTTCTGGCAAGTCTCCTAGCAAAGTTTTTTCTGCCATTACTTTTTGTGTTGCACAGAAGCAAAGGTATGTGTATTGAGATATGTGACATGCCTAAACAGACAAGCCAAAATCATAACAACCTTTTGTACAGGTTGGAAACACAATGAGATAACTTACTATACTACATGTACTTGAGTATGCCTTCACAACTGGAGTGAATTTACACGCCCTGTCATGAACAACCACAGTGCCTATTTCACTGAAAGTGTGGTGTTGTTGGTTGATCTCACCTCTTTCTTTGACTAGGATTTCCATTTCTTCAGCTACCTGGGCACTCCACCATGAGACTCCCACATGTAGACCATAGTCACAGCATACTTTCTTGTCTCCTTGGTCGCGCCACTTGTCATAGGCCTCTAGTAATGATACTCCTTTATTGTCTATGACAAAGTCCACTGTAACAAACAAAAATGTCAGCCATCACATAAAGCAACTTGTCCTAGGCTTCTAGTAACAATACTCTTTTTATAGTCTATTATGAAGTTTACTGCAACAAGTACATGTAAAGTAAAGCATCAGCCATCACAGAAGAGTTATTACAACTTGCTGAAAGTAAACACTCAGTGTGAAAAAAGTATGATGATTCAAAGGATCTATGCCCTCCCCCCCCCACCACACAATCCTTTTTAACACCCCCTCACTACATCTATGTTATCAACAAAATGGTACTTCAAATATGAGCAAAAATGTCCTGAAGTTGACATGTTAGGGCTCCTGTGACCTTAAAAAAGGTCAAGTTTAATTTAATTTGAGATCTTTTTATTTCTCAGCCATGATACAGGATTGGCACCATCATACACAAAAACATAAGTATTTGTCTGGTATTTTATTCACACATGAAAAAAACAAACCACATAGAGAAATCCTCCTGCAAAAGACAGATGACGCAGGCCAGCACTGTCCATGTGACCAATGTTAGCCACCAAATGCACATGAAAACCACACATGCACACACACAATAGAACTGACATGTTATTTTGTCAGTTATTTTAAATGACGTGAAGTGCCAGCTTCAACGCCAGATCTATTATGTAGCGTACGCTACTAAGGTCGGTGTCACCCTAGGGTATTTAAGGCGACGTAATAATCTGATACTCCTTAGCCACTGATGAGTCCCGCTACAGATGAGACTGATCTGGCCTAACTCTGCAGTGTCTGTGATCGAACAGGCAATTTCCGTCCGCAGAAACTTGCCTAGTCTTCTTATTAAAATAGGTCAGTCATGTAAGTATTGCATACATAAGCCATTCATGGAACGATTTGGAGGTACAAATATCATTACCCAAGCTTCAATGGTGCTCTAATGTGAACAAAAATAACCCAAACAGAGACGTCCCAGGAAACTTTTACCTTGAAACTAAGCCAACTTTATTCAAAGCATTTCACACGTAAGGCCTAATGTAATGCAAGCCCTGGTACCCATGTTTGAATAGTACTTTAAATATGCTGAAAGATGTACCAAAATTGGCATGTGCAGGCTCCTACGATCTTGAAAATATGTCAAGGTCATCAACAAGCCAGATTGCATAAAAGTAGGGTAAAATACATCTATGACATGAATTTCATCCTTCTTTGTGAAACAGTTCTGGATATATCCTTGTTGACAGATGGAAAGATGGGTGGACAAACTAAACAGCCCCCTGTCCTGTGTATCTCTACCTCCCCATTCCACACTTGGTGATAGGGAAATATTAATATTGAGAGTACTAAAGCATTACCAGCTGTATGCACCTTTACCTCAAGAGAACAAAGGTTAGTTTCTTTGTTGATTTACCTGCAGTGAAAGATCATTTGTCATGTTTCCATTTTTTTTTTACTAATAAGGTGGCCATATATGTCAGGTACATGTACTTCTTCATAATATTCAATACCAGATACAGTAGGCAGCCATTATAAAGCCAAGATCCATCACACAAAGAACTGTTACTACATGTAACCGAGATATAAAAATATATTTTGTTTAATATAACCACTATCTATTTATATAATGTGTCTCTTCACGTATTTCGTACCTTTTTAGGTATATGTTGTCCTATATGCTATTTGCTTATTAAATATCCATACATCCCTGCTCCACTCCTCCCCCCCCCCCCACCCCCACCCCCAAAAAACAAGACTGCTTACTGATCATGGTGGTGCCTCCAGCAAGAGCGGCCTTAGTTCCATGGTAGAAATCATCTGTGGAGGTGGTTCCCATTGAAGACATCTGTAGGTGAGTGTGTGTGTCAATGCCTCCTATAGATTGTGAACAGAGGAGAAAGTGACTGGTAAGTGTTGTGTGGTAACTCTTTCCAAAGCTACATGTAGCATAATGTGCATGTATCACAGATATGTTGATTTTACGAAACCCTGTAATTGTTTTACCTGCTATTTACATGTGACTATTTGATTGTTCAAAACATGGTCCTGGCTCTGAATGATTCCCATTTCACTTAAAATTTTCAAAGTGCAATACATGTAGATGATATTCCATGTTAATCCATTCCAGGTCAGAGCATGACTGAGTCAATAGCTTTCCTTGGTGCAGGTTGGGCAATGTGCCCAACCCATGCTAAGGAAAGCTGTTGACCTGGGGCATACCATCATGAATGGTCTTACATACAAATCTCAGCAAAAATGTTTTCTAGTAATGAGAAATTGAAGTGAAAACATTAAGGCAGACAACAATTTTCACCCAGGTGCTTTTGGACAAATTGAGTGGCAAAGGGTCGCAACTTTTTCCCCACTACAACCCTACATATGTTATATGTAACACCATTCACACACACAAAACAGCTTTTCATAATTGTAAATACAACTTTACACGTCTTTTGGTTTTGATACAACATTACCTGCAATTCTGAGATGAACAGATATATGGGAAATGAAAATGCTTACCTGGAATAACCAGCAGCCCTCTAGCTTCAATTGTCCTGGATCCCCCAGGTATGACCAGGTTGGTTCCAATTTGTCTGAAATATGCCACAAAAGATATTGCATAAACCAACTGACAATAATGCAGGACATAAACTTTAACTACATGTAGTTTTCATTTAAGTGACACAATTTTACCTTATGTGGGTACTGAGTTCTGTCACTACGAAGGGAAGCCATTAAAGCACTGATGTTTAATAAACACATGGATTCTGGGACAAAATTGCTATACACAGGGTTTTTTGTTTTGTTTTGGTACACATTGAATTTTGATGTGTTCCCTAAATAGGAAACTAAATAAACAGCTTTCCTTAGCATCCTCTGAGCACTGTGCAACCACATGCATCGTGTCCAAAGTGCACTGAGGAAAGTTGTTGACTGTGACCATTTTGCTTATTTCTGGTACTGTAGACATTCTGGTGCATAAATTATTTTTTAAAACACACACATACACACACACACACACACACACACACACACACACTAGTAATTCAGATGAGTGCAATTTTCTATTGTGGTTATCACTGAAAGAGTTACCACAATAAGCATGAGGTATTTGTGGTGTTTTGGTGCAGATAGTGTCCTTGTAAGAGTAGGTACTGGCACTTGTAATGTATGATGACTAAAGAGGTAGATCAACACTGTTCCATCCATGATAATTTTCTTCATACAACAAATAGTTTATACCCAATGACAAATATACACAGTGAGACCTTACTACAATGACATGATTTCATTGCTGCAAAATGTATCAGATATCTGGATATATGTCAGATAAATGAATCAAACAATAAAAGAATCTGACTTCTTTAAGTCCCTCAAAACTTGTGTCATTAAGTGACTATGGCAGTTATCTGAGTGATATCATGAGGCTTCAATGTTCACAAAAAGTCATCACACAAAATAAACAACTTGAAAGACCATAAATGGTAAACCAGGAAATCTGCATCATTTTGGGACATTCAATGTTTCTTTTGTAGTAGGTGCTGTGACTCCTTGTATTTCTATACTTTTCTCTGATATTCTAAGGTTAGATAAAGTTATTGTATCAGAAAAGAATTCGTCCTTACTTGATGATTCCATCTTCAATGTATATATCTGCATCATAAGACTGGTCATCATTGACGATTCTTCCTCCTTTGATGAACAGACGTGACTGGGCACTCTGAAGTAAAGCAAATTCAGAAACATGAAGAAAACGAGTTAACAAACTGGTCATGCTCATAAATGTAAAATAACAGGGGTATATGTACCAAAGCTCCTCACATGGCACCTTCATATTACATGCTGGAGCAATCCACTTGTGAAACAGACCTACTACCTATGACAGGCACATTACAAACACACACCAGATATGTCACTGTCTCTCCTGTACATCTTACTGTAAACTGCTTTAATTCCGCTGTACTCTTATTTTCGTTGATGGCACAAAACCATGAAAATAAAAACACAGTGAAATAGTATTTTAACATCGTTTGAATAGGAATTATCTCCAAAACAGTGAAATTAAAACTACAGTGAAATGTTAAAAAAAAAAAAAAACGTAAAAACTTATACACATGAAAATAAAGCAATTTATAGTAAGCAACTTACAACACCAGATTTGTGTTTTTACTGTAATATCACACATTATAATTTGATGAGAGAGTAACATGGTAAAGTACAATTTCAAATTATAATTCCAAGACACTGGCTGGCATTTGAAACACTCTCAATACATATGATGCTTCTTTGGGAAAATGCTGAAATATACTTCAGTGAGTTACACATTTTAAATATATAATATGTGTTAAGAATGTTCTGCTTTTTATTTGAATCCAGATCTATATTGATAAAATCACCAACAATACACATGATGTGGTATGCAAGCAATGCATGATAACAGACAATTTTTTTTCTTTGACTTGATACTTGTCAAATAGAAATGCTCAGCAAAATAAAATTCAAGGTATCAGATGCAAAAGTAAGAACACAGATTGATTTATTCAACCTCCATTATGAATAGATGTCCCACTGTTCAGATACCAAATAGAAATGTAATGAGTATATAAATAATGGATGAGCCCTAATGTCTGATTGTATCGCATGATCTAGCCATTCTGATGCTCAAGTCCATATTTTGTTTTCTAATCTAAACTGTCACAGGACATGTTCCTTGATTTCATAAAAAGCTCTGAAGCAATACCAAATTATCATTCTGCTTGTCTCATCAACTTTTCCCCTTTAATGTTTTCTCATTTTACCACCAGATGGCAGTGTAGGCTATGTAGCATCGTCAATATATCACTGTTGGCATATGACATGCAGTACACACAATCGAAAGTGGGTAACAAAAAAATACAATATCACTTGTGTCATGTTTACTTGACATTACATGCAGGGTGCTTATGAAATATTCATACTTCTTTATTCCTGCATTCTTTAATATCCAAATATGATATAATATACTACATAATTCAGAAAAGAACATACACTCCCAATTACCATATGAACTCTACCAAAATTGTTGAGTGATTTAAGCAATGTTGAAAATGTTAAATGATCTAACGACACCCACAACAATGACAAGAGTGTCATTTCATTTTAACCTTTCTCTGTCCAAATGTTTCCACAAAGAGAAAACAACCTTTCCTAATTCCCAATTTTATTTCTTAAATAGATGATTCTAAAACACAGTAGTTGTATGCACAAAGTTACTTGGTCCAACACTGACCACTTCCAATACACCTAAGACATGGGGTGGCCACTGGGGGGTAAATAAGAGAGGTCCATAGGCCTAGTGTTCAGCTGAGTTGTAATGGATTAGATTACTAAGCTTCCAAACAAAACAAGAACAGGTTGCATGACTTGATGTTTTTACTGTTCCACTGGGAGGCCCAAAATTTCTGTCACACTATAGATGGTGTCACTAGTATCATAAATAATCAAAATATTGACCTACTTCACAATCCTACCACATTTCATTAAGATTGACACACACACACACACACACACACACACACACACACACACACACACACACACACACACACACACACACACATATGCCAGAATGCTCACAGGATTTCCATATTTTGATCCCGATATTCCAAGTGGCCGTATGACCTTGATTTTAACTTTGATTAAAAAAATGTTCAAAATGTTGCCCCGAGTGTAGTTTTCTACTGATGGTCTGTTTTTCCAAATTGGATAATAACTTTTTAAGTTACATGGGATAACTGATACAGTTGTCCAAGTGCCACATTTCATACTGATTTGGTCATGATGACCTCAAAAGTAGGTCAGCATAGTGTGTTTTATAAAATCTGCATTCCAGCAAAAGAACTGATCTTGAGGATAGATTCTCTTCTCCATTGATGTCCAAACTATACCCTATCATCACCAAATCACCTCTTTCAACTTTAGAGGGCCTGGTGACCTACAAAAGAAGATCAAGGTTAATATGTTATATAATATACTAATGTTGGACATAATCTATATATCCTATAAATTTGGAATGTCTAGCTTAATTAGTTTTCAAGGTACCAAATTTAATCTTGTTTGACACATTTTGGCTCATAATTTCTGTAAACTGCAGGTGGCTCCACTGGTATCACATGCAACAGAGATTTTAACTCCTCAACAATCCCACCAATTTTTATGAAAATCCACCAAAAGGCACAGATACTGCAAGGTTCACAAGATTTCATATTTTGACCCCTTTATTACATAGTACTGTAGGTGGTGCTACCAATATCAAACTTGACCTAGATTTTCATATGTTTAATAAGTCCTGAAAGTTGTATGGGGATAACTTGAAAACTGTGGAGTGTGTTGCATTCACAAGCAAAAAGGTAAGCGAGACATGGATGGACAGACGTGAGTCATCACATAAGCTCTGTGACCTTTGGTCAAGAGCTAAAATGTATACATGCTACTAGTTTCCATCACTTTTTCAGCTACTGGGTTTGTGAAGGTCAGGGCAGTCACTGTCATGAACAGTTACCTTTTATTCCCTTCCTTTTATTTGTCAACTAATGTGTGACAATTTTAAATTTATGAGTTTGAATACATAACTCAGGGAATTTCACACACATACGCTTTTCCTTGTGTGTAAATGTACATCAGTACATGTATTTACCCACATAAATACATCGTCCTATTTACTTCAGCTGGACAGGTCTATCTTCTGCCTGTGTGCAAATAGCACAGGCCACATTCAGCAATATCATGTGTATTCAACCCAATCCACAAATAATTGCAACAAGCTTATGTTATAAATGCATAGCAAACCTTAAGAATAAGTGGAATTTGTTTATAGTTGGGCACCACAATATATTTGAACATTTCTGCTGAACATGTTCATTTACCATGAAAAAAATCTGCTGTTTTCTCATATTATAGTAATAAGTATTAGTATTAGTTCCTCAGTTGCAAATTAAAGTATGCAGTGATCAACATATACATGTATGACCCTGACCACAGACTGCAGTGACCTCTGTACAGGAACCACCTAAAGTAACTGATTACATGTATTTCTTTCAACTTTTAATCATCTTATGTGCATAGTGTGCGTGCATTGAACAGAAGCTCCAAGTCTTCCATTTTTTTTTTCCTTTTCCTTTTGGTCCTGCAAATTTGTGGAATTTAGCAATCGCCAGATTTTTCATTGACACTTTATAAATTAAATGAATGGAGCTCCCAGCTTTTGCCCCCTTTTTGGCCACCCCCCCCCCCTTCTGTGCTGTGCAACTTGGAGCCTTACATTGAACTGCCTCATTATCAAAACCTAGAACATCTTAACTGAGACCATGGAACCACTCTCATTATTTGCTCAAGTAAAACATTTAGTTGAATAAAAATAAATCACACTACCCAAGCAAAATTAAATTGTCAAGTAGAAATTGTGTATCGGTAGAAAATGTCCATATTTCATACTTCATGTCCATGGATGACTCACAGTGCTGATAGAGACAGTTACTTTACCTGTTATGACTCAGTATTCAGACAGATCATCTCAGTAACAAACAAATCCACCCTGGTACTATACCCACTCCATCACTCATTTGCAAACCATCCAGACTTTCTTCCAGGATTCCAGGGGACTTTATATCACTCATTTCAGTTCTCTGGTCTCCATTGGACATACACATGATATATGTCTGCAGTTTATTGATTAGATTGCCTAGGAACATTTTATTGGATTTCATTTACCCTGTCTCTTACTGAAGTGGTCTCTTGCTAGTTAGACAGCAGCCACAGAATGTGCATGAAAGAGTTCAAGGAAATTTGGCTGGGAAGAGTCACCATTAATTCATCATGTTCATAACCATCTGCCTCATTATCTATGTTACCTGTTCAGCAAATACCAATTTCATACTGTATGAGTTACTGCTGTGCCATAACAGGTGTTTAGCCTCACAGTGAATCATAGCACTTCTTAATATTCTTGCAATTTGGTGTGTTTTTACCTGCAAATACTGATGTTACTGCATGCATGCTAAAATGAAAAAAAAAGACAAATCACTTTGTTCAAATGTGACTATGTTTATCAATGTGTCACCTTTTACAACCTGAAACCATGTTTCAGAAAAGCAACATGACTCAATCATAATACCTGGAATGATAATTTCAATGTTACATATTTTACAAGACATAAAATACCTGGATTTGTATCAAAATTTGCTGATTTTAAAGAAGAAATTATTCTATTTGTGGACTTGAATGCCTAACTGAAAAGTTCTCCCTTGTTTTACTATGACAGAAATAGTATGTTGTGTGGCAGTAAGGAATGCCAAGTCAATGTTACAATGAGTTGACTGTCACCCTCCCTGAATACAAAATGTGTGTAAATATATACACAGTGCTGTCATGCATACTCATATGGGCCCTGTGAAGGCCATTGTTGTGATACCTAATGGCTTTGATAGCATAATATTACAAGAAGTCTGGTCTATTATTCAGCCTGGTTGACACACTGAGCTTCAGTTTGACCGGCACAGCTGACCCTGGTGTAATGATGTAGTACTGATTTGACTCTGAATAAGAGTGGTTATAATGGTGTGTGCATTCAATTCAATACACAAAATAATCTGTCAGGCTATGGTTGTGTATCCCCAGAAGACTGCATGTAAATGAAACGTTCACTTCTGCACTTTTGTTCATACTAAGAACATTTTTGTGCTATAAACTTGGATTTACTTTGGTAAGATTGGTATTTCTAAATGATACATGCAACAGTTTTTCCAAGGTTTGTTTTTTTTTTTAAATGGAAAATAAGTAAACACATATGCTAAACCTCCACACATTGAAAAAGGTGAGAATGTAAAGTACCTGACTTTGCCTTCGCTATAGTCAATTCCAAGTTATTCAAGGGTGTCTGCACCTCATGAATATGCCTGTGCATTAGATATCAAACTTTTATCTATGCTATGTATCTACCCGGCAATTAGGCTCCCTGTGTACCTTACACCTAAGAATGGCTGCAATACCTTGAATACTGAATTACTGCCCATAAACATCCAACAAGAGTGAGCAGGACTATCTTACAAATCTCTATCAAGGCAAATGAAATTGATCTGAACTAGTTAATGTTGAGATTGTATTTTATTCCAGATACATATAATACCAGATATCTAATGCTTAATCTTGATCCACAAAAATACAAACTGAATACAACATAATGTATGATGGGAGATAACCATCATCAGTACTTGCAGTTGTGTGTTCATCACAGGACAGACTGCATCCTGACAGGTTCCCACCTGATAGGGCCACCCCACATAGAGGGGAAGCTGGGATTACCAAGCAGACAGACAAGACCTGTCACATATCAGGCCACCTGGTTGAGTGACAACCAACCTTGCTGAAACTGAACCCTCCAGGGCAGTCAAGCTTGACCCTGGGATGTGGCTGGTCAGGCCTCTTTGGGCAAACATTTACTTTGGTCTGCCTTTGAGACAGATAAATTGTATATTATGCCAGGTAAACGAGGATTTCAATAATAAACAGTGTCCAGTCTATTTATACAACAAACCACTTAAATCAGCTGGATGGCATAAAGCACTACAAGCAGAAGACATCACTGATAGCATTGTTGTATCTGGTCTTCTTAACCAAAAAATTTTATTCAGATCATCTTCAATGTATCCACTGAACAGACCACTAGACAAAGGGCAATGTCCAACCAATTTTGGATAATTTTGTTCATTTTAAGAGTTGGGGACATTTTGGTAGACATCAACGTCATCTATCATATGCCCAAATTTAGTAGTTCTAGCCCCTATATAATCTAAAGAAGTTAACAAAATATTTTCAATGTTACCACGGTAGTCAATAGACTGCGTTAACATTTGGATCTTGATTACTGACAACAGGTATCTGTTCTAAAATGTATGTTTCATATGGATATTTCTCAAAAACAAATTCTCTGATTTTAGTCAAATAAAAACTGATTTACTCCAAAAATTCTCTACAGCAAATGTGCAGTGGTGATTTTCTAAGAAATGATCACTTCTTTCTTAAATGTGTATCAAAATGAAATGAAGAGTCCCACAAACTATAAATTTTACGAAAACCATTTTTAAATTTTTGTATTACCATTATAAACAAACAGATACAGTTATGAAAAATAACTGATACATTTTTGCATACACATATGTTGAGATTATTACACTACAAATTATACAATTTATCTTGAATATTGTTGAGAAATTTCCAAAATTTTACAAAAACCATATTTTAAACTAGAATGCTGGTGTCCATACAACAACTTTAAATTTCAAGTTCCATCTTTAGTGCAGACAGATTCTGCAAAACTTGCTGTCAATCGAGTAAAAAGGTTTATTATGTCAGCATGCTTATATGTGAGCTGTGATTTTGGCCTGAAAGTGAAGTAACTTTTCTAGGTTGGGCATCACCTTAAATTGTCAATCCAGACACATGTATGAGAAAGGTGACACCTGAACGCAAAATACAGCTCTAATACAAACAACACTCATTTCCATTTTTTAATTGTGCTTCATACTAGTTCTGTCAACAAATGGTAATTTGGCTTTTTGTGCATGGATACTTCTATCAGCAATGACAAAATGACTGCAACATCAACAAAGTATTTCCTTTTTCATAACACTTGAATAGACATCTTCAAGTAGTTGGGGCTTTCGAAAACATGTATCTTTTGTGATTTTTTTTTATTTACTCATGTATTGATGTACATTTACCATATTTATGACTATGAATGTCAAAATACCACATTAAACCTGAATATAAAGAAACAGAAAATGCACAATCATAAGCTGACCTACGAGAAACAAGTACTCAAGGAATCAATATGGTCAGTAATATTACAAATACCTTGAGTGAGACCAAATGTAGGGCATACACTTTGTCACCTCACTTTTATTAACAGTAATATGATCATGTGACCTAAACTAGTCACAAGGCCCTGCATACATGTGGTCCTTAACTACATTAACTCACTGTTCTCCCTTCCAATATCAGTGATATAGTAGTCAATTTAAACTGATTAATGAGGGTAGAGAGCTTTCTCTGCCCTCCTTGCACTGATGAAACAATAATTATAATACCCAAGGGTGTTTTTGAGTTCACTGAAATACAATGTATACACATTTTGGCACTTCTGTTTAAACAAAATGCATTGACTGAATTTACTAAATAAAATTGCAATTTGGCCATTTTCAACACCTCTACGCCTCATAATGCCTGTACATATCATTTCACATTTTAACCTATTCAATCAGCTGCAGCCATGTGTTGTGATGCCAAGTTGGCATTTTTCTCCTGCCAATTAGTCACAGTTACCATGGCCACATGAAGAACAGCTGGGGGTTGGGGATTGTGAGGGGAAGGAATATGGGATACAAGTGCACAGAGGGTGACGTTTTGAAAGAAAGGCCTAAGCAAAGTTTAACCTGGCTACCTCAAGCAGATTTTATGGTACAATTACCAAATAAGAACACTTTTCCATACTGTCAAAACAGTAGGATACAATAAAATATTTATGATGAAGACTGGATCTATTTTGACAGTATATTTTTAACCTGTCCATTCTAAGCCATGTCCAGCCCAGAGACTGCCTGCACTGGATTCAAGCACAGAGTACTCAAGTACACTTTCCCATGGCCCAGTCAGTGGTATCTGACCAAGCACAGGGAATGCAAATTTATGTGATGTACCATGGTGAGCAAGTTACACACCTGTGACTCTGATCTTTTTGATGAAAAAGTTACACAATAGCTTTAATTTATCCATTTGCCGACACTAAGTCTGTACTGTGCTATGTAACACAGAAAATTAACCCTTTGACAAAACTGCCACTAAGTGCACACATTAAGCATGACTGCCATCCTCATGATAATGTACACAGGGACTATTCAGTCAATATTACACCAGATGGCATGTCAGACTCAGCCCTTATTGATGCACTCCCTGATAACACTGAACTAACAGTTGCACATCAATTGTTTACATGAAGAATGCCAAATCAATATTATGAGGTTTTAAATGGTATTGAATTAACCATTGCAGTGTTATAAACATCAGCTGTATAATTATCACAACAGGGCAGAATTGATCATATTTGTAAGTTTTTATGAGGCATGTGTCAATTGAGTAGCCTGCAGGTACAAAATTAGATATCACCTTGCCGTGATGGTCACTTGGTCCCCTACAGGGGCCCATTGTGTAACCATTGTATGTACCCACACTACCCTCAGCAAAAGGTTTCAAAGAACGCAGTAACTGACATTAGTTCATAGCCTGAAGAACAGATAAATAGGGGATGTTTTCTCTTTCTGATCATCACCAGGTAACAAAGGCCACATAAGGTCCAATTCACACTAAAGTACTGACTACCATTTGGCAAGATTGACCAGCATGCCATCATCAACACTATAAATGTAGTTGTTTTCAATCCCCCCCCCCCCCCAAGCCAAGACAATTAGAGCCAGAGGTGGACTTTGAATGGTACCAGTATGCATGGTCCTCCAGCAAACATTCATCTATAGTGACACATACTGTTAAAGTTCCTTTCATAGCCAGACATTATGATTTATATATTCAGTAAAACCTGTCCTGCAAAGACCACTGCTGTAATCTCACCGTGATCTCTTAAAACAGACCTGTGAAATTACACACAAGTAATAACTGACATAAACTATACAAATTAATGCACACTATAATGTAGCCTGAAACAGGACATTTAAAGACAGGTGATCTCTCACAAGATGGTCCCTCAAGACTGGGATCATTATGTGACTTTCAATTCAAATGAACCATATCTGTGTGCATGTAAAGAGAAAGTACAAGGACTTAACAGTCAGTGACAGGGTTAATGTTTAAACGCAGGCAATGACACTACATGTACACTATGATGCGTAACTCCCACACTACCATCATCCATGGTGGTCCTTCAGCTGTACACTGTCAAGACAAGGTGACTAGCTACTTGTGGTTTTCATAATTGCCTATGGTTTGACTGCAAGACTCATTAGACTTGTAGAAGGTAAATGCAGAAGACACCCCTCAGACTTCCATCAATAGGTCTACACACAAGATTATTTGAAACGATTTTGCTGGAAAAGTATCTAACATAAAGGTCATCATCATGCCAAATCACCTGTGAACACATCCACAATGCCAGAAACCAGTTTATCTCATTCATAGTTTGTGACCTGTGCTTGTGGCACTTCATTCAACTCTCAATGCCTATTTTGGCAAGGATACATCTTGTCAACCAGCCATTTTCTTGGGTTTCTCTCCTATTAGGAACTTACAAGATATAATCACCATTATTCTGAGTCAGATTTTTTGGGGTATCTTGGCTCTGACTCATGCATTATCTGTAAGTATCTTTTTCTTTATATATATATATATATATATATATATATATATATATATATATATATATATATATATATATATATATATATATACACACATACATGCATACATACATACAAAATCCCTATACTCAAGAATCAGATGGAAATAAGCACAATGCTAAGATCATAATGCATCACACATGTGCTTTATTGCTAAAATTACAAATATACAGGTAAAAAACCAGAGTATGCATGCAGAGTTGTCCTGAATATTACACAAAAAACATGATTTAAGACCAGTCTTTAATTTCCACCTGACATTTATGACCATGTTGCTGTGGCATAAAGCCACTGTAACCCATACACCAATATGACCCAGTATTTATTCAGCCCTCCTTTTTTCGAAGGCAAAAGTAATTTCCTACATGACAGGTTTCACAGTAATATGTATATGTTCCTCTCTCCAACATGTGAAGAGCCCTGAAGGTCAACTATCCATCACTTACTTTCAAAGCATATCCTACACAGACCATCTCCTGACTGATATGTTACAGGTTATTTGTGTTTTGAGGAAATGCCTGTGGCAGCCTGGGTGTCAAAACTTCAGAGCTGAAACAATGATGGCAAAGTTAATAACATGTTAGCCAGACAGGATGCTTCAGGTAAACTGTCTGTGTGCCATCATGGAGCTAGAAAGATCTCTTTCTGGCTCCATGGTGCAATCAAATTGTGCACATTTTATGGGAAGCTTTTGAATGGAATACTTGATACATTAAACCTGGAAAAACACTACATGCTTTTTTACCTACCCTACCAGTTCTACCTATGCTCATTTGTTGCTCAAAGTCCGTTGTTTGTTTGTTTTTTTCTTCTTGAGCAGACTTGCCTGCACTCCCCCCCCCCTCCCCCCAAGTATTAAAAGAATACCAGGAGGGTAGTCTAATCAGCAGGTAAGCATTAGTTTCTCTACTCTAAGGCAACCTACCCCAAAGATCAAACAGAACTGATCAAGATAACAGATGGTCACTATGATGGACCAATAATCACCGTGACCAGACATCCCCACACCAAATGAGCCCCCTGGTGTGACAAATGTGCTTATAATCAGTGTGAATACTATTTATCAATTGCTTCAATCTATCCTTCCTCTCTTTTCAGCCTTATGCAGTCTGGTATGGGTTCTCTAATTTATCAAGTATATCACCACACCTAAATGTGTCTGCACATCTGTTTCTACACCTTGAGAACAATTCACTTGAAACTGTTCTGCAGTACTTATACCTTATTGTAAAAAGGACTCATGAAAAGGAAAGTGTGATCATACATTCCCCATACAAACACACAGCCTCACCAACATGCTGATGAGCTGTGATAAAATTTCACTTCTGATATCACTAGTTTTTTTTTTTTTAAATACACATGTACATGATACATGCTCTCTTTGTCCACTTTTCCTGTCTTTCATTAGCCAACTCTATCACCCCAACAGATGATGACCTGTCCATCAAAACAGGAAAAAAGGATCCTGGTCAAAATGCATATCATTCCAGGATCACTTTGAGGTGTTTGCACTTAAGTGCCACACCAATTGAGGCAATCCTTCCCTTTTCAGAACCTGCTTTTGATAGTTGACAATGCAACTTGCACAACGTTTTGTACTGTCACTTCTTACAGAAGGAAAAAAGGACTTTTTTTCTCATGCTCAGATACAATGTTGGATTGACATTCTACCTCTTATACCACATGGCAGTTTTATTTGACTTTAAAAAAAATCAAATTACAGCACATCTATCAGACACTTCATCAGTCCTTTCCACCTTTTTATCCTATCACTCAAGGCCATTTTCTTCAACTTACAAAGGTTTTGAAAAATGCACAGGCTGTCTGTGCAGGAAGAAGAAATGGCAGCACACATGCATGGGGCTCTACCCTGTCACAGACCACCATTGTTCTGTCTGGTCGCACCCACAGGCAGGTCCTTCTTTGATTTTCACTGTGCACTGAATACAAAACATGGGTCTCTGCACACTAAATAATGATCTGTTTCCTGTTTATTTTCATATCAAGAAAGCTTGCATGTGTCCAATTGTCAACCAAAGAATAACATGGAACAAAAGTCAGTCCAGTGAACAATCAATGTATCACAATTTTTTTTTTTTCAACATATGCAGCTGGTGCCTTATTCACACACCAAGTTGTGAACCACCTGTAAGCTGGATATCGGGCCTTACTAGCATTCCTGATGCCATCCTATTGAGCTGGTATCAAGACTAGTCAAGTCATATTCAGACACAGAATGTATGCACTTTGTTCACTCTTAAAATTATATGACTTTTGCAGTAAACCCTGTAAACTGATATGCAAGTTCAGGTCCCTGTTTCATTTATGTTCACACAAGGTGTTAATACAAAGGAGTTCAGCAGCATAATCAGCAAGAAAAGAGAAAGCAATGTGAAATAACATGCAACTTGCAAACTTGCCTTAGATTGCTAGATTTTTAATATCCAATGACAATTTATTTCTCATTGCTGCAACCACCTGCCATGTTGTGTGGGACAGACCAGTTCTAAGGAGAAGTAATTACAGAAGGATAATGTAACATGGCAGGAGTTTCTTCCGACATTGTGACATTAGCAATGATAGGCGCAACAGGACCAAAAATCTTCTCAGCACAACCCTTTCCATACCAAACTCTCAACATCGCTATACTTTATATATTTCTCTTCTTAAAATTCATAAAAAGAAGCATTCAACATTGACTCTTCATTTTTCAATGTGCAGTGAAACCTGTCTTCAAAGACCATCTCTATGGATAATCAAATCATGGTCTTTTAAGATATGGTCTCTTATAGGAGGTATAAACTATATAAGAGCTCCAAGCAATGTATACCTGAAAAAGTGAGCTTAAAAACTGGGTAGCTGGTCTGTCCAGACAGCGACCACTGTACATGTTGCAACAGCCTTTTTTTTATCTTCAGCCCACTGATGTTCCTGAATGAGCACAGTTTTGCCAACCCTCACTGATTACCCAGAGGCTCCCTGAACTATATGCTGAAATTGTGAATTTGTAGATTTTTGACAAATTTAAGCCACCTCCCTGCATTTCATCAGTATTTTCCTTCTCTGTTTCACATTAGGTTTTCAATCTCAGTGAAGCTTGCTTAATTTTAATTTGGCAGATTTTCAGTTTGGCAGGTTGGCAGCACTGTAAGTATGAAAAGAACAGTTTGTTCCAGAGCACAATTACCTAGTTCCCTGTAGTCATAAATTACTGCTGGCATTCTGTTTTGTTTTATATTGCACACGCGCGCACACACACACATGCACGCATACACACAAAATATATATATAGTTTCAAGGTCGTCTGGAGCTTGGTACATGTACATGTTCCTAAACCCACTGGCCTATTCTGTCAAATTGTTATCGCTTTGCCTTTTACATTATTTAGAATGACCCATCTTCCGATTGTTTAGTCTGCATCATACCCTTCATACATGTTCACTGGAACATAATATTTAAATTTACAAGTTGTACTGTGGTGCTGAATTGAACTCTTTCCGCCTTGAATTAAGACTAACTGAACAATCCTTTGCATTAGTCCGGCACTAAGTGCCCAACCCATGCCAAGGAAAGCTGTTGACCTGGGGCATGTGGTATTGATAAGTCTCATCTACAATACACAATCAAAGTGTTTTTATTACTGTCGAAATTAGTTGAAAACATTGATGCACATGGCATTTGACCACCAGCAGTGTTTTTGGCTGGTTTAAGGGAGAAAGGGTTAAAAATTAAATCCTTCATGGTTATATGCTTTGCATCATTGACATACTGAAATGATAATATTGTGTTACGAGGCCATCCAAAATTGTCATCAGTTTTATAAGCATACACATAATACTCTTTCATGTACCCCCTTCCCTCCTTTGCTTCACATTCATTATTCCCACTTTCACTATAATTACCTTGTGCTCGTTTTATGTATCTCCAATTATTTTATTATGCATGTATAGCCTAGGTACTACATCACTCATATTGTATCATCTTCATCCACACTTGGCCAACCAGGTTTTTTTTTTATCATTTTCAGGCATCGTGACATTACAATATGTAATTTATATCTCCCTATTTCCTTTAAAATTAATATGAATGTCTGGGAAATTATTAGAATATTGCTGTGACTAGTCGCAATTTTAAATTTACTAATTCGTTTACCTTGCTGGTAAGAACCAAATAATCATAAAGTAGGATTAGATATTCATATGTCCCACTGTGTGTGCCATGCACTTGACCAAGTTGAGTTGTGATAGTATGCCTTTTCTAGTATTTTGGCGACTTTCCACAACAAATTAGGGGGGACACAAGAATGAAAATAGCACGTAGCTTCTGTGTAGGATGATAAAGTTTATGAGATATCCTTCGAGAAAATGTTTACCCGATGTAATCGCCTTTGGCAATTAGCAGCTTTGGCAAAATGTTTTCTCCTTGGATGTCTAATA
The DNA here is from genome assembly GCA_964020975.1 of Hermodice carunculata. Taxonomy (NCBI): domain Eukaryota; kingdom Metazoa; phylum Annelida; class Polychaeta; order Eunicida; family Amphinomidae; genus Hermodice; species Hermodice carunculata. The sequence goes on along the minus strand of OZ026612.1, from coordinate 75,941,336 downwards.
AACTTTATCATTCCACACAGACGCTATGTTCTACTACAGTACCTGTGCTGATTTTGACCAAGTTCTGATCAACAGAAGTCTTCAGCGAAAACCAAACTTCCTTTTTGAGTCGATATTTCTACCTAACCAAGTTCCATTTCACAATAACATTCAGAAATTTAGTTGACAAGAGGTTTGAAATGACCCTAAGACTTCAACATATGCATCCTGTCATTGAGAAGGGAGTTAATACCTGCAGAAATATGGCACTAATTCAGTCAGCAATACAGAGCACAGGTTTAACCTTAAGCATATATATCCCTTTTCCCTAATCATTGTTCATCTTGTATGGTCAGTAAACACCTAGATGAATGTTACTAAAAACTACACATGTACATGACTAAACTATAATGCATACATCTTCATGCATGATTTCCAAGTAGACAGTACATGTACTTTATGCAAGGGGTTAATGACATTTGTATCAGTGTAAGCCTACTGCATTCAGCAGCTGGCTCCATGCACCTATCAGCAATTTTAACTTAGCGGATATCTGTGTGCATAATTCTAGCAGGACAAATTTGACAGACTCTACACACCCTACCATGTGCGCATAGGAAAAAAAAAATCCCCAATGCTTTCAAAAGCAAAAGCCTGTTTGTAACTGTACAAAAAAAAAAATGCTTGAAAGGCAACCAGACTCGGCATTGACAAATGACAACCAGTCTCCCATTTTCTGGATACAGAAATATAAATCTATTTTGTAAACTGTCCATTAAGTCCTCAGAGCCATGACTGGAGCCTGCATCACGAGTGGGACAGGACTGAAGTCTGCAGACATATTGATTTTCACCTCCATCTTATTATATGAAGAGTTCACCTTAACCTTTATCCACAACATTCAGTCATCATCCCACTTCTCTGTCCCAATCACATTGGTTCTTGTCCTGTTTCTCATATCATACCACTAAATTGTGCTTCAGTACGTATTTCAGTAACCATGCACTGTACACATAATAATGTAAAAATGACGGTTTAATGTCATGCAAATTAATTTTGCACTTCTTTCCTCTTTTTATGATCAACTGTCACACATGGAAGCATTTATTTGATAAAAACATTAATTTTGAAGTCAAAGGTTCACATAGTGTACAAGAATCCTTACTGTACCATGTGTACAGCCACAGGAAGTGCCAACTTATTCCATACTTATATGGCCATTGGTTTTTGCAAAGCTTTGCAAGTCATTTATTATTCAATTCTAGTTGATTATAGAAGAAAAGGCATCTGGGATGAATGTTAAGCCCTTCCATGACTTCACAATTTGCACATATCATCACTTCTCGAAAACAGGTCATGCTGATCCAGGCAACTAGTCACTTTGTTTTGGCCTCATAAGGTCCTTTCCTATTAGATTTACACACACTGAAGACAGCACAGTCTTCTTTGGGTGATTGCCAAGAACACCAGAGAGACCCATAATGCAGAGAAGTAATACACCATAACCCCATGTCGATTGAGGCACAAAATAACTTGACCATAAAAGATGTGTATATAACCTTTCTGTGCTAACAAGACTAAAGGCCATGTTCACCTGTTTATCATAATGATCCTCACATTCACATTTCTTGAAAAAAAAAAAAAAAAAAAAAGAAAGAAAGGAACAGAACAAAAAATCATCCAAATACCAGCTTGCCTGAAGTTAGCTTGCTGAACAGATGAAGTTTCATGTATTCTCCATACCTCAAACAGAAACAAACAAAAAAAAAAAAAAGAAGACACATGGAGATTAAAATGTGCTCAGGAGGCAAGCCTGCAGTTCTAAAGAGAAAAACAATAATACAGGGCAAAAGCCTTCTTCAGTGAATTTTTGTGCAATGTTCATAAGGAGTACCAAGGAAAGCTGTTGACTTAAGCCAAAACCTACCACTGACACTTTTTGTAGTATACACAAAATGGCAGGCAAGACATTCTGAAACATCTGAAAATACTATAAATCACTCACTGTACATTTTCTCAATAGATAGAACTAGAAAACTATCTGCAACAGGCTATTTTGATGCCAGACACTGGTTATCAGTCGTGTATGCTTTCAAATCCACAGCCAGTGAAGCCATAAGCTCACTACAGCCCTGCACTTTTTGTGAGATTTGCAACTGAAGAGAGAGTTAAATGTGTAATAATTATAGGAGAGACCAGGAGTCTTGAGTCCAACTCTTTCCCACTTTTACTGGACAAAACTAGTTGGTGGGCAAATGTAATCTACTTCAATGTTTTCAAGCAATTTCAACAGAAAGTGCCCAACCCACACCAGAGAATCCTGACTCAGTCTTTATTCGAGGGACAAAGGGTTAATTTCAATAGTGTACATTTCCTTCAAGTATTAATGATATGCACCAGCAACTAACTAAAACCTAAGCCATGTTTGTCTATAAAACGTCAATTTTCCTGTCAATGCTACATAGTTAACATTAAAAAACCTACAAGTTGTGATGTAAGGACACAACCAGTTGCCATACTGCATACCCTGACAATAATCATACCCATCAGCTGGCCTCCATGCCAGATGCAGCTGGCAAGTTTATGTGAGATATGCAGACTCCTGGCATGCACAGCAGTGTGGTCAGGCAACTCTTTCAAGCAACTGCAACCCCACATCATGCAACCAGGAATCCCTTTTGTTACAGTACAGTATTATCGGGGAATAAAACATGTTTGCCTCCAAGGAGATTGGTATGTACAGGGTTAATGTGCACTGCACATGTACATACTTGTACAAAAATACTGGCTCAACCTGAATAGCATGAATCATTTATAAATGTGAATAGCAAAACACTGCACTGCAGCAGCTTAGTACTGTAACATATGTTTGGTATTGTTGGATGCAAAATATGAGCCATTCCCTCCCAATTTACTACCCTTACATTCTGCAGGACCCTCATACATTTCAAATTCATAAAAAAGTAAGATAAATAAAAAAGTGAACAATGTCAAATAACGAACATTTGTTTCCAGGATAACTGTGTGGTATAATAACAGAAGGTCAGGAATGAGCTAAGTCAGTTGACGAAATCATTTGCATTGATGAGAATACCAAATGCACTTTGCCAACAAAATTGTTACTGTAGTTTTGCATTTTGAAATTTCATATTTTGGTTTTGGTGATAAATGTGATGAGCATGAAAGCCACTAAAATTTTGAAAATATTTAGCTGACAAAACCTTATAATCACAGCTTGCCATTTTCCACTTTGAACAAGAAATCACTCAAGAAGATAAGCAGTGTGAGACACTGGAGATGGGCTACTTATCACGACCTAATTTTTTCCCTGATCAAGAGAAACACTGGCAGACAATCAGTGAAAATTTTTTCACCAATAAGAGCAGAATATCATATTACTGCAAATAAGGAGGTGTCAACAGCAACAAGCGGACACTTCATATATCACAACATGTTCAGCCACATTTTTTTTTTTTCAAAAATACTTTTGAATACATTTTGACATTACTCATTTCATATTACCTCCAAAGCAGACCAAGCTCTGTGTCTCTACAGCACATGTGGACTGGAGAAAAGGCACTCAACAACGGTACCTCCCCAATGCCAGAGTCGGAAGTGAGATTGGACATACAGGCCAACAGTAGAGGTAAGGCCTCTGTATCCTGAGCATGGTTAAGTAGCGAGAACATGAATGCATACCAGTGAGTCAGTTTCACCTGAACATGCCAGAAAGACACTGACAGGAAGTATGCAGACCTATGATCTCTATCTAACTCAGACTGATCTGGTACAAATGTGATATATTCAAGATCTGTTCTGATCAGTCACAGGTGTGATAACAGACTGGCTGGACACCATGTAAATAAACAGTCTTACTACAAGGACATGCAGGGTAATGGAACCTGCTTGATCCATGTCTTAATTGAATTTCCTGGCTGTACTAAAACACACTAGGTTAGTGGGATTTCCTGGCATAGTCTATTCCCCTGTCTGGACAACTTAAATGTGACTAACAACGCTGGCTGCTGACAACAGTCTGATAAGCAAGCTGTTGATGTGCCTTCTTCATTTTATGCAACCAGTCTGCACATTTTTTACAGCTGAATGGAATGCAAATAATTTGCTGAACTGGAAAAATAATGGCTTTTTTTTTCAAGTCACACACTGAACAGGGAAAAAAGGGTAACTGTGTGCTGCACAGGCTATGTATTCTAACACTGTTAAAACATGATAGCCATCACTTTAAATTAAATTGTGTTTGCTTTGGGTAGGAAGTTGAAACATTTCCAAACTATTTGATTGATTGTGGTACTTCTTTTCCCTCCATTAAAAAACAATTAATGTCTTTGTAGCAGGAAGACAAACATTTTATAACTTTTTTTTAAACCTTGTGAATGTGTAGCATTAAAAATACATGTGGTTTCAAAGTTGATGTGCCAGTTGTAGAGAATGCTGTTTTGTCAGTAATTCTGAGGTCACTCCGTTAAAGTACCTCCAGTACAACATACACTGAACCATTACATCACAGCACTGGTTTAATTTCAGTCCACTCTGTAATACCCTCAAACTAAAACAGTTTCTTTCCATTCAGTTGAAACACTGTGCATCAATATTTGCCAACACTGTGAAAAACGGAAGGATGTTTCTGTTTGGGATTAGACTTTCACAAGAGTCACACTGGAATAATTCTGCACCTTTATAACACTGTCAACTATAATAGACTAGAGCCTATGTTAGTACAGTAAGTCTCCTATGTTATGTGCATGTGCAGTTATATACAAAAATGAAGTTGCATTTACTCTCCTTATCAACAATTATCAATAATACAGGGCCCCATCAACTGCTTCCATGCAGAAAGTTAAGTAACAGAGGTGAATTCAAACTGTGTGGCATACACTGTACATGATTCTGTATTCCAATCAATCATGACAGCAAGATTTCAAGTATAAAATTCCCAGAATGACATTGGCATCTGCTGCACCAATATTTTGTGTAGAAGAAACATTGAAAGCAGCATATATTGCTTCCACTGGCAAAAGTGTATTGTACACGCTTGCTTAATTTTCAAGGTAGGTACATGTATATCAAGTAAATATGTATCATGCATTATGTCACTTATCCACATCCCCCTGATCCCTGACAGTCCAATCAGCTTGTACAGAGCTGTTACAAGGAGCCAGACAAACTGAACAGGTGCAGTAATAATTTATGCCTACACACCACTGCTGTATTTATACACAAATGGTCCACCTCGCCATCAATACTGTTATGATCAACCAACAGTTCATATTGTACTTAAAAACACAGACTAATGTCCAATTAATCACCAGTCACCACATTCATAAAGAATTTTAATCTGATCTTAAACTTAATCTCTAAATTACAGTTAAGTTGCTTGATTTCAGTCTATTTATCCCCTTGGCCTCATAGCATTTAGAATGCATTTTGAGGTCTACACCATGATATTTACCACAAAATTTGGTCAACAGATTCTGTTTTACCCATTGTGTTCAATCCATTTAATCCTAAAAACTGGATTATGTCCTCAGACAATACTGATGCCTTTTTTAGAAATAATAATACTGTGTGAGAGTAATCATGATAATCAATGGCTGCTTCTATTTTCCCCTGGTTACTTAATACCTGAATTTGTTCCAGCTGAATCTCTTGGTGATTCTACCACAATTACCATGACACAACCAGCACACAAGTATAAACAAACAGCATCAACAGAGTCAGCCAACTGAACATGTGTACACAGTAAGTATGTGTATAATGTACTGTACCTAAGTGGGCAAGTGGAGCTGGTTTTCATAAGCAGTTTTGATGAGACACTTCAACTGTCTGAAGTCAACTTTGCTATGTGCAGTATTTAATGTATGTTAAAAACGTGAAACAGAAAACATAAAAAAAAAAAAAAAAAAAATGTGAAAGAAATTAATTCCATACTCCATACAATACATAAAGAGTGGTAAAACAAGGGTGAAGTATTCAGAGTGCATACACATTGGTTCCATGGACTGACATTCATCCTACCCTGGTCCTTGGCTTGCACAGAATGCAAAGTATGACACCTCATCCTCAGGATGAACATAGTGATGCCTACATTCCATAAGTCAACCCTTCCTCAGCTCACTCTCTACATTCTGCAAATATCTACAAACTTGAAATCCCCTTACAAGCATCATTAAAATATTAGGTTTTGCAAAACCTGTAACCACTTTATTCAAATGTCAAAGACATTCACAACCTTCACACATGACTGGAAATCAGCCACTTTGAGCTCTGAAACATACATGTTCTTCCATAATGCAAACATTTAGTGTTACTGTCGCCATGGAGACTGTTTGTTAAAAACCTGTAGGGTTAAGTTGTGTGGGTGTTAAGGTTGAAAGGGTATGTTTCCTTCTGTCTGGTCTACATAGCATCAGGATTATCAAGAAAGACTTTCCTAAGGCTGCATGCAGTTGTTCTGTCCTTCTCAGTCCCCCTTATCCAAGGCAAGGAACGTGGCGGCTTATCCTTGTCCAGAGACAGGGTAGAAATGAAATATTCAAGTGAAATATCTTGACTGATCTGCTTCTGTTTGGTGACCAAATGCTACTTGAAACAAATGTAGCAGAATTAGAGCATCATGAACATCACTTGTGTGTGTGTGTGTGTGTGAGAGAGAGAGAGAGAGAGAGAGAGAGAGAGATAGATAGAGAGAGAGAGAGAGAGAGAGAGAGAGAGAGAGAGAGAGAGAGAGAGAGAAGAGAAGATTAGCATAGCGAGTTCAGCACAAAAGTTGCATGTATCTTTGCACTATAATGTATTCACCTCAGTGTTAAGACCTCTTTGAAGCAAAATAAACTACTTCAGAGGGTTAAAAAAATCCTATCTGTGAGATAGACTTCTGGTTATTTGATATGCACACTAAGTAACTCCTGTTGCAAACTGACCTCCATAGACATACCACCAGACAAGTATTTGTGTATGCACTGTTCATGCTTTTCATCGTTTTTGACTGCTTCCGACACTTTTGATTTTTTTTTTGCCAACATTAAGTGGAGCACCAGCGTCCACAGAGGGCAATGTGTTGAGCCATGTAGACTGGCTCCCGGCTTCAACATGATGGCAGCAGCCAGAGTCATCACAAAGCTATTGCTGACTCGCTGGCCTGAGTAGGGATGAACTGGGGTCTCTCACTTCAGATCTCCTGTTTTTTCAAACACACATAGAAGTTATTGCTGATTCCCTGGCCTGGCAAGGGATCAACTGAGGTCTTTCCCTTCAGATCTAGTACTTCTTCAAACACACAGAAGTTGCCTACACTTATACTGATGTTAAGGGCTGTCTGCAATGCAAGGTGTCTGCTTCATGGAGCAAAACATCAGCTTGCAGTAATTTGAAAATAAAATTCTGATTATGAAGGAATGAGTGTCAATATTTCTCCAAGGATTCAAAACACTGCATTCTCAAATGTTCATTAGTTACTTTCAGTGCACATGGAATATGTATACACATCACCTGGTCGGCTGAAATGCAAGTCTGGCATAGACCACCATGGAGAGTTGATGTTCCATTTATCACATGCATGAAAACTTGTAGTGAAGTCAGATTTTGAACTGCTCATAAGTATGTAAATATGAGTCTCATTTGGTGCACGGAGCACATGATGGCTATTCAACACATTCCTGAACAAACGTTCAACCATATGTTATGGTTAGAAGTTAAACTGTTTAATCTCATGTGCTCATACAAGAATCTTTGTGTGTTGACGTGTTAATTCAGTTGAATACACGTGTCATTGGCGACAGTGTGTTCACCTACGGTGCAAAAAAAGAAAAGAAATAAGGTTGGATGAAAGGTTGGAAATGTAAATATTAAACACTAATTTAATAACTATAGTAAAACCTCTCTAATCGAACGCCTCCGTATACCGAACACCTCTCTATACCTCTATACTGAACACCATTTCTTGGTCACAAATATATACTTTCAATGCTATCAAACCTCCCTATACCATACACCTCACTATACTGAACACTTTTTTCTAGTCCCAAGGGTGTTTGGTACAGGGAGGTTTCACTGTATATTAATATATGTATGCAGCGCAGCATCTCATCAACAGTTGCTATCTTCCCTGTGCACAGGTGGATCAATCCAGCCTGTATCAGCAATGTGCTGGTTGGCAGTTGTCCCACTCCCCAGTCTTCTCGCTGTGTGTGATATGAATATGAAGGCCAAATATGCGTGGGAACTATCTATGGCTTTATGTATAAAATTGGTCTCCCAATAAATCTAACACAACTGAGAAGGACATCTATGTCACATAAGAACAAAGTTTTTTTGACTACATGTGTTAGCACGCCCAAAAGTTCCCACCTGAACCATAAAGTATGCAGCTTGTTTGCATGGCAACTTTTCATTTAAATGTCTGACTGAACATACTCTCACTCCTGTATCTGGCAAATATACAGTGATTCCCCTCTTATGAGGGGGGAAAGTGTACCAGAACAAGTGTACCTTATAAGATGAGTGGTCTCTCTTGAGGGGGTAAATATAATGAAAATGTGATGATTGCTGCACTGAGAAGTGGCAGGCTTCTGCATTTCCTATGATCCTGTTGTCACGGACAAGCGGATATCTAGGTCGGACAAGTGACTTTTGAACATCACTTTGTCCAGTGGACAACCAAAATTTTCGATGATAAATAATAATTTATTAAAGCCCAATTGTCTGGAACACAGACTGAGCCAGTGGGTAATGCAAACAAGTTGGCTGGCATAGCTGGGCAGAAGATGTAGCATGGGGATGCGCTAAAGGTGTCAACAAACATTGGCAAGCTGCAGTTCTTTTCAAATAAGTATATTTGTAGCTTCTAAAACTATTTCCACAAATATTTTTTGCATATGCTCCTGGATGGACAATTTAATAAGTATTGATTGAAACAAGCCTTGTGTAATTCATGATATATGTTAGAGGGACAAGTGAATTTTGAGAGGGACAAGTGAAAATTCAAATTCACTTGTCCTATGGACAAATGATTCTGAAATAAAAATGTAGAAGCGTGAGTGGCCTTTCTAGAGTGGGGGACCTCTCTTCAGAAGGGCCTTACAAGAGCAGAACCATTGTAACAACCCTGTGTGCCTTTTCTGCTCCCTGAACAAAACCAAGCTATTCTTTTAAGGGCTTTCATGTATAAATGTTAAATTTCTGTCCATGATTACCATCTAATGCCCTAAAAAGCATGTATTTTCTGAATTAAAACATGAAGTTTAATTTTGTTACTGAAAATATAAAATTTTACGATCGCTATTGATGTAATTAAATTTAATTAAAAATTCTTAAATTTTACATACATTTTAAATAGCATTTTAACAACAGAAATCTAACAACAGAAATCAGATTTAGTTTATACTGTCAAATCAAGACATTATGCTCTCAAACAAGGCATTTTATTTTTTTTAAAGGCTTAGTTCTAATTTTGTTGCTGATTATTTTTTTAATTGTAAAATTTTAACTTTAATTCAAACATCCTGTAAATTTTGAACTAAAACTTTTATCCAAAATTTAAAATACAGTTTTGCTGCTGGAAATGTATGATTTCATTTCCCATCAGAAAATAATGTTTCCCATTTTTGTTGTTTGCTCTTTTTTTTCTGCAAAAACAGGCAAACTTTGAATTTTTTTAGTTAAACAATTAAAAGCCAATTGCTTACCACTAACAGATAATAGCTTAATCCACATGTATCCTTTTAGAAAATTTATAGTTTATGTGATCTCAAATAAGAAGTCTGGTATATAAGGACATGCTTGGAGCAAAGTCGTAATTTCTGTGTAAAGTGCTGAAAAAGTTAAGTGTACCACACACTTAATCTCAAGTAGAAGAGCGAAATACAGACTGATCCCTTCACCTGGGATGCACTTATCTAACATTTAGCTGGAAAACATCAGTCACCAATTATCCATGTATTTTCAGAACACCATATTCAAAATCAAAGTATGTGTATATCAAAATCAGGCTCATTTTTCCATGTACATGTATATGAAAACCCTATCAGGTACTTTGGCAATATAATTATATACATGGAACTTTCCTGGGAGTCCCAACTGGATACCACCTTTCACACGCCATAGCATTGTCATTGTAGGTAGCAATCTGGGGTCAGACAGAAGTAGGTTACAGAAACCAGCTGAAATATTCATGGAAAGCTATTCATCCATTACAAAAGTTTCCTGGACCATGCAGCTGAAATGACTCCTGCAGTGATCCCAGTTAAATGTGCATCCTTGTGTTTAGAGATTACCAGCTTACATGTAAACGGTCAATGAAATTAACTCTGGTGGCCAAACTTCATTCTGCATTAGTAGGTAACAGTGTACAATGGGTAATAATGTAACAAAGGATGTCTGAAACGCAACCCTAATTCATCTAACATAAATCTTTCTCAAGAGAAGACTAACCAAAATTCATCTATCTGTACACACTCCGAGAACTTACTGACGCCATGGACTTACTATCACATAGTAGGGCCATGCTGATGCCCTTTAGGTCTACATTTACCACTTGCAATCCATAGCTGTGAATCATGATGAATTGCTGAAGGCCCTTTCTAACACACACACAATGCATAATGCTTTCACATTCTGGGCCTGTACAGTGGCAGTGTTCATAATGCCATTGGTTAAATCAATAATCGCACCTTTGTGAATCTACAGGGTTAATAGTGAATGAGCTGTTTTTGTTCAACATCATACCAAGTACCTTGTTTCTATTTGGAGTAAACTGCAGGATTGTGGCAGCCCTGTGCTCAGCTGATCTTGCTTGCATGGACTGACAGTTACTCGCTTTACAGAGGGACAATCAGCAAGCACAATAATATTAAAATTCAACCTGTTATAGTTCTCGAGTTATTATCAAAAGTCTAAATCCAATAAAGCAGCCTTGTAATGAGAATTTGGTCAAAAGGACCCACATGCAAACATAACCTAACCTTTATCCAGGACAATCATCAAGGTCCTAGCTTGCAAACTTCTTAAATTATCTGTACCTGTAAAACACAGGAGTTCTCCAGTATGTTTCTTGTCTTAAAAGTGCAGTTTGTGTTGTGTTTGCTCTCACCTTCCCTAGACTTGCAACTTGGCCTAACACAGAGCATAGCATAAATTAAGCACTGCTGAAATAAGCTCAGTTCCACAAATCAGCTGAGCTAACAGTGAACTATATGGGAGCATGAACAAAGCAATTCAACTTAAATCTCTCATTAACTGCACATGACCTTAGACTTTGCATCCTGAATTCCATATTGCCCAAAAGAATTGCCTGGTACATGCAGCTTTTGGACAGTGGAATGCCTGCTGACCAGGAGGTATGACACGCACACCTTCCTGGTGTTAGCCATCAGGAAAGCACATCCCAGATGGGCAGCTTGTGCATGTACTTGTAATACAGGCCATCTGGCCAGCAGGGGCTGATCCCTGGACAGCTACCCATGCAGAGGTGTTCCTGGTGGGTCTCCACTTCCTACACAGCATGCTTACCACCAAAATGTCATGCCATATTTTGAGTATCATGGCACATTCTATATATATATATATATATATATATATATATATATATATATATATATATATATATATATATATATATATACATACATACATACATACATACATACATACATACATACATACATACATACATACATACATATATATATATGTGTGTGTGTGTGTATATATATGATTCACACCAGATTCACTGATCTATGACAATGCCATTTAACATTTTGTGTACATTTTATTCAGCACTGAGGGGTCTACATCTGCATACAATAGCCATTAATTCATAACCCAGTTGTAATGTACCTCTGGGGGAGACAAAGGCATTTAGCTTTTCATGGAAGGGAGTTCTTGGTTGAAGGCCAGCCAAACCACAGCTTTCCTGGGCTATGATGCATCCCCATGTACCCTCTGGCTTCACTAGAAAAGGACTGCCATTATAAGAAAATTACATGACTGGGCAATCTGACTTGTTATGAAGGTTATGATACCCAGCATTCCTAGACCTGCAGGATTGCACCTCTCTTGTCCACAATTCTTCATATCTCACATCCCAACTGTTTCTGCAATATCAGTATCTTGTTATCTACCACGGATTTAAAGGTTCAAGTTTAAAATACATGCCAGGAGCCATTTGGACATTAGTATGGATGGACTACCTTATCACTTAATTCCAACTGCTCTATAATACTGATGTCTTCTCATGTCCACTATCTTCAAACCTTATGTTGAGTCTATGTTCATAAATACATTGTATTTAAAGGCATATGTAACTGGTTTATCCAATTTCTATACACACTCAATGGTCATATCACAATATATAAAAAATGAAATTCAAGAGATAAAGGCTTACAGAAGAATATACAAAGCCATTCATGTACATGCTAAATGTGCCAAAATCACACGATAGGCAAAAAGAATCTCTTAGTTTGTAACTGTGATCATTGACACTACAACCTAAATGCCATTCTGACACAAGACGTTTCTGGACAGCTTTTCCTGTTGCAATGATATCAGTAAGCTCACAGAACAAACTTCACACAGCTACAGCCATAAACAGACAGATAAGCTGATTTTATTTTATGAAGTGCTCCTATATGACAACACTTATCCTGTGTCTGTACCTCCATTGTGCTTCACATGCCAGACAGGAGTGTAAAATGCCACCACAACTTGTTTGTCAATCGTGATCTGATCTGTGGCAATCTCGAGTTAGTATGCCAAATTGCTGGACCATTCGTGGGATATCAGATCTCAAAATTTAAGCATTAAAGCCACTTATTGGACTTCATTCTGGTCTTTCATCCATGCCCACTCTGCACCAATGAAAAATGTGAACTGGGTCTTCATTCCCAAAGCATATATCCAATTCCACTGTTTGCATTATATTTAAATTGAAAGTGCCTGTATTGACATACCATTTAGTTGGCAACAAGGAAAAAAAAAGGGGGGGGGGAAATAGGTCAGTAAGGTACATTCATAACACAAAACATATTTAATATTAATATAAATATCCTGTGCAGAGCCATTATATAATTATTACCGCATTCACCTGATGAACTGAGACTATCATGCATACTAATTATACGTTATGGAAGCGCTGTGAGTTGGTGTTATTTATTAATTCAAGTGTGCTGTTTCAAATTATCTCAGAACAAGGACCATAAGAACTTTAATAGAAGCTAAATCCTGAATAAGTTTATATTCAGTGATAGAAAAGAAGAAACTCAGACATGCACTACCAGAACACAAATATATATATATATATATATATATATATATATATATATATATATATATATATATATATATATATATATATATATATATATATATATATATATATATATATATTGGGACAGGGAGATGGAGGCAGCATCGCGTTTCAGGGTTGTCTGACCTATTTTATACAGTTCCTTCAGGTTTTGTTACCACAATGTTTAAAACAAGTCTTGGCACATTTTTTTCAAATTTGGTACAAAAGCATGAGATTAAGATGAAGTAATCAGATTTCTTGATCATCAACCTATTTAATGGTGAACATGCATCAAATTTCAGAGTCCCCAATTTTGTGATTACTTGGCCCTCAAAAGATATCCTTACATCTTTTTTGACATCTACACTGAAGTGGAGCACCTTTTACTATGTCGGTGTCTATGGCCTATTTTTCTCATGTCATGACCTACTCATCTGGAATGTGTCTTTCCCCATACCTTGGAACATTTCAATTAAATTTAATTGTGAAGATAGCTTATTACTAATAGCAACATCTTCGTCTTGTGTTTAACCGGTAAATATTGATGGGTCAAGTTCACACACACAACCATTACACTCACCCTCCCCTAAAAATACCAATTTTTTTGGTCATTTTTTTCACCTAATTTGGCGAATACAAAACTCACAAAAGCCATTCAGACCTTTCAAGTGTTCAGGATACATCATAATAAAGTACCTGTACCACTGGGACCACCTATCATTTTTTGACAGTCCTTTACTGGGGGAAAAAAAAAGGGGGGGGGGGGGGGGAGTTAGCAGGTCCCAGTACACTGGTATAGGAACCAATTTTGACTCAGCACAGCATACACAATTTTATAAGAATGTTCCAAAATAATGGCCAGTACAAAGTACAGGGAAAAAAAGCTTCCAATGTGCTGATATGAACAATAAAATATGCCCCAGTATGCCAGTACAGAAACCCCTTTACCTGGCCACTCTAACCCTGCACTGACCTGCTTGTAAAAAAAAACCCAACATTTTCTCACAACTTATCCAATTTTAAGAAAACTGAGTTGCAAAGTGCTTCCCTGGACTAAGATCGGGTCATCTGAACTGCCATCAATCTTTTTCAAATGAACCCCCACCACCTTCCAGCAAACTCCTTGATTTAATTAATTTACTGCATGCAAGCAAGCAGGGAGAACACTGTCCCAACATTCCCAGAATGCAGGGAATGCCTTATTTGAACACATATTTCTCAAAAAAAATTTCAGTGGGGAGCACCCTCCAAGACCTCCAGGTTGGCTTCACGCCTACAGTATTCCTTTACAGATTTCCTTTCCAGTAAGCGACCTCCCCTTTCCCACCACACCACCCATCCCTTTTCAAAAATGTTGCTGCATGTACTGGCTACATGTACTGATTCAATGTGAATGGATTTTGCTGTTGGGATGAGCTCACTCATGAGACTGTTCCAAAATAATGTGCCTCTCCTGCTCCGGAGGGAGGCAGGAAGGAATATTATAATCTGTGAATATGACAAGATATGGCTGGTGGCTCACAGAAGTTACATCAAAGCTATTATCTCCATCAAGCCTTTTACCTTACCAGCAGACGTCTAAATTCTACAGTTTTGAGGGAGCAAGGGCAGAGGAAACGTGTCATTTCTTTAAAACCAAATATCAAGTGTTATCATAATTGAGCTCTTGTCACCAATGAATAATGTGTTACCTGAGCAATCACTTAAAGGAAACCTGGAAACTATAACCTCCACACTTCTCCCAAATCAATCTTTTGGTGTGTCTGTAGGGGAGAGGGGGTTAAAAGCCCATATGCCCATTTAGTTTTCTACCACACAAAATCGATATGTGCAAAAATATCAGAGACACAAAAACTTGCAAATGGAAAATGTTGAAATATTATTTGTATCTACATCAGGCAATCTGTGGTTTCAGGTTCAGGCTTTTTCTTTCCTTTTTTTTTTGGGGGGGGGGATTAAA